>JANIVW010000035.1:0-128366 GCA_030555995.1 Isabelozyma heimii
TGAAAAGCCATGGTAACTAATCTCCCTAGAAATGAACTTGGTTTTCTTTGGCATGTTTTTTTCCAAGAAGTACTGGTGCATGAGCTTCATTGCATTGTCATTGGCTTCACTACCAGAACCAACCCAGATCCCAGCAGCAAATGCACCAGGATAAGAGTTGTCAATGTAGAACTTGGACAAGTTTTCAGCGTTCTTGTTTCCAAGGTAAACCTGGTAAGAGTAGTGGCATTTCTGAGCAGCTTCATTGATGTATTTAATCACTTCCTTGTCACCCCAGCCCAAGGCCCCGACAGCGGCACCAGTATTTGCGTCGATAATCACCGAAGTTTCGCCGGTGGTAGGATCCTCGATGGTGAGTCTAATCCCTTCTCCCTTGATAACTTGGGGATCGATCTTATCGAGTTCGTTTTGGAAAACGTGTTTGATTGCTTCTGGGATGCCAGAAGTAGAAGTTGCTGAAGTATTAACTACTGATGCGGCCATAATATAAAGGATACGATGCTGCTAGATACTGATAAATATAAGAGACCTGATTCAGCTAAACAGGCCCATAAATATCCAGGTATTGGGGATAATTATATAATTTTTGCACCCACCTAAGTTACCCGCTAGTGTTGTTACCCGCTAAGGTTGTAATCAGACCGCAAAAGAAATATAAAATCAGATTCTTATTAAGTTATCTCTACGTGACTTGAGACTACTAAATTTAGAACAAAGAATCTCATTGTCCTCCTTATGTGTCGACAAAGTTTCAATAATAGTAATTGTTCAAGGGGGCTTACCTTTTGGGTGATTAGTAAGCTCAGGTGACAATTGCTTAGTAATAACAAGTTATGATATTCTTGAATGTTGGACTAAAACAGTAATACGATAAACTACTATGACGTACGGGTGCTTATTAGTGATTATCACACAAAACTGCAGACCCGTACCGCATATCCGTGCCCCACCTACTTCCATTACTTTTCTTGTCGCAGCCATGTAACCACTATTGCTTGGTAGCAACAACACCATGTCACGGTTGGGGATCAAGCAGCCCAATGCGGCCAACGTCACCGGGACCGTGGTGATGCTCGATGACCCCGAGTCCCGGCAATCGGTGCTATCCCATAAGTCGTCGGACCAGCTACGGCAAAGCGATGACGGAACCAGCCTCAAGCGAACAGATGACGGAGTTATACTACATCCTCAGCCCCACGATAACCCAAATGACCCGTTGAACTGGCCCATGATACGAAAGGACCTCTGCTTCTTGATTATAGGATTTCAAACGTTTTTGGGTGGAGGCCAGACCCCTATTCTTGCAGCAGGGCTAACTCGATTGGCTGTGGAGTTTGACCGGCCACTATCTACAATCTCATACTTGGTGGGAGGCTTCATGCTAGCTCTAGGATTCGGATCTGTCTTTGCTAGTCCTACTGCTATTCTTTACGGTAAAAGGCTTGTTTACTTGTTAGGAATTTTGCTCTTTTTGGCAGGCTCACTTTGGGCCGCTGCCGCTCCTGATTTCGGTAATTTGATGGGTGCTAGAATCCTAATGGGGTTTGGTGCTTCACCAACAGAATCGTTGGCTTCTGCCAGTCTTTCCGAATTGTATTTCCAGCATGAAAGAGCCTATAGAGTAGGGCTATATACCATGTTACTTCTAGGCGGAAAGAACATCGTGCCCTTGCTCTCAAGTCTTGTGTTCCAACATTTGAATCGGCATTGGCTTTTCTGGATTCTTAGTATGTTTTTAGGTGCTACCCTAATTTTGACCTTTCTTTTCGTTCCCGAAACGTTCTGGGACCGTTCTCCAACTCCTAACAAACGTTCACTAGAAGAGTCGCAAGCTGCAAGATTGGTCAAAGGCTACAAACCTCCTACACAACGGCCTAACGCCTGGGCAATTGCAGGGAGTGATACTACTAGCTTACAGGATGTTCCCGAGGCTGCCATTGAACCCCATCCAGAGCCGAGGAACTTCGTCAGTAGATTAGCCCTCTTTTCCGGCAGACATACAGTTGATAGCTGGTGGATGGTGGCCCTTAGACCTTTCTTCCTATATTCATATCCAGCAGTAGCGTTTGGATCGTTGATCTACTGCTTTGCTGTGGTGTGGTTGATCGTGATATCAGAAACGATTTCGCTGATTTTTGAAGGTGAAGGGTATCATTTGAGTCAACAAACGGTGGGATTATTCTACATATCTCCCTTTGTAGGAGGCACTCTAGGTTCATTACTGGCAGGATTTATTGGTGATAGAGTGGCACGTTATTTACTGGCTAAAAACCATGGAGTGTATGAGCCAGAGTTCCGTCTTCTTATGTTGATTCCCACAACATTCTTCATTAGTTTCGGCCTCATGGGATTTGGTTGGTCTTCGTATGAAAAGGATGCGTGGATCGGACCAATTATATTCTTTGGGTGTGTCAGTTTTGGATGTTCAATGGCATCAACAACAGCAATTACCTTTACGGTTGATAGTTATAAAATGTTTGCTGGGGAATCGTTGGTTACCTTAAACTTCACTAAGAATTTCATTGGATTCGTGTTTTCGTTATTCAATAACAATTTCGTCGACGACTCCAACTCCAAGAAGGCTTTTGTGGTGTATGGTTGTTTGCAGTTGATTTTCAGCTTGATTGGAGTGCCAATGTATATATATGGAAAGAAGCTCCGAAGCTGGACCGACAGTAAGGCGATATTGAGGGTCTTGTATGCGAATAAAACAAGGCCAGAGACGGAGACCGAAACCGAGACAGAAAAGACCGAGCCTGATACTGACGGGACGGATGAACATCTAGCAGGTGGATTAATGGGTAATGTAAGCAATGGTAGCCTGCATTTATAGTAATATATCATTAATGCGACATGTATCACACACTCGACATCATGCGATACATCGCAAACAACTGCGCATATGCATAAGAGCGGCATTGCAGATGTCATGTAGGTACCGAGCGCTATATCCAGTTTATTTTTAGCATATCAACCCTGCTAGAATCACGCTATATCCAGTTCATTTTCAGTAAATCGACTTTTCCCTCTAGCAACGATTTGTTCTGATGCAAATAAATATCCAACCTCTGCCGAATGGTCAATCCATTCCACGCATCGTGGTCCTGGTCGGTCAACTTGGCCACTCCCAACCTCTCGATGATGCATCCACTCACCAAATTACCAAAGATACCCGCGATCAACCAATCTTGGCTCAAGCACAACGCGGCAGCAAAAGCACCACAGAACGAATTGCCTCCGCCCGTCACGTCCACCACTTTGGCCTGGTTCTGGTGGTAGGCAGGCAAGAGCATGTCCAAGCCCAGCGTCTTCACATAGCAGCCCAAAGGTCCGCAGCGGATCACCAAGCCGGAGTTTTCCCCCGTCATATGGGGCCAGAAGTTCGCAGCCACCTGTCGTATCTGGTCCTCTGTCTCAGGCAAGTTTTCTGTCAGGCTGAGGCCCACGAACGCACAGGCCTCGTTCAAGTTTGGGGTGAAAACACTGATTTGGGGAAGGGCCTGCACCAATGCAGGGAAGTACTCAGCCGTGCATCCGTCGGGAGCAGGCTCAAAAACGAAAAATGCCGTGGGGTTGTGGACCAAGATGATTTCTACGCTGTGCAAGAATCGGTCGATGGCGCAGCAGAAGTGGAACGACTTGGCACGGATGAGGTTCTCGGTAGCGACAATGTCCTCTACCTCGACTCGCAACTTGGGGGTCTGGTACTCGAAGTGCCTGATGTCGTTGTCGTCGTAGATGTTGACTCCCCTGGTCGTGAGCCTGTTTTTATCGAGTCTGAACACCACCCCCGTGTTCCAGCCACGAAGCTCGTCCTCGACTGCGGCTGGGAAATCTCGCCCTTTGTCCACAATTCCCGTCACCAACTGAGCCAATTGCGGGCCACTCACTATACGGGCCCCCTCGATAGCATAGGAGGCGCCGCCGCCAATGATGTTGTACTCGTTCTGACGGCAGAGTTTGGGCGGATACCGGTTCTCGTCGATGATAAACAACCCCAACGAAGTGAAAATGGGGTCCGGCATTGCACGTGGAAAACGAGATGTGTGCTTTCTTTGTCTTAGTCTTTTTTCTTAGCTTTCTCAAATATCTATTGATACTTTTCTAGCGTGCGCGCATATATAACGAAGTCATTTCGTCACCGCTCTTTTTTTGGTCTCAGCCTCATTTATACCTATTAATTCAATGGCTGTTACATTGAGCTCAGTTGCCGGTATCGTCTCCGGGAGGAACCCGTTGGAGTACTCGGTATCAGCGCCATATACCATATTCCTATTCCAGGCTGTATTCATCATTCTAGTATGTCACCTCGTTCACTATCCTTTGTCCAAGATACAACAGCCCAGGGTGATTGCAGAGGTCGTGACGGGGATCCTTCTTGGACCTACGGTGATGGGTCACGTTCCAAAATTCACCAATACTTGTTTCCCTAAGGAATCGATTCCCGGGTTGACATTGTTCGCCAACATCGGGGTTATCTTGTTGTTGTTCATCATTGGCCTCGAGGTGGACGTGAAGTTCCTTAAGAAAAACTTGAAAGTAGCTCTCAGCGTTGGACTCATCAATATGGCTATTCCCTTCGGAATGGGATTTGGAATCGCAAAAGGCTTATACAACCAGTACTCTAGCGGTGATATCTCGTTCACCACCTACGCCGTGTTCGTCGCTGTGGCCTTGAGTATCACTGCCTTCCCGGTGTTGGTGAGAATCTTGACCGAGCTCAACTTGATCGTAGACCGTGTGGGGACCATCGTGTTGGCGGCCGGGATTATCAACGATCTTACCGGTTGGATTTTGTTGGCGTTGACCGTCACTTTGGCCAACTCGGCTTCCGGAGTTAACACTGTGTATATCCTCTTGTTAACGCTTGCGTGGTTCCTCTTCTTGTTGTACCCAGTACGCATAACCATGAGATTTTTGTTGAAGAAGTTCACCAACGACTTGGTAACGGGAGTTCCTTCTCAGCTCTCGATGATGGGAATCATCATCTGCGTATTTATCTCGGCCTTCTATACCGACATCATCGGCGTTCACCCTATTTTCGGTGCTTTCATGGTGGGAGTAATCGTTCCAAGAGATAATGGATTTGTCATCACAATCACCGAAAAGTTGGAAGATTTGGTTCATATCGTGTTAATTCCTCTTTATTTCGCACTTGCTGGCTTGAACGTTAATTTGGGATTATTGAATCACGGAATCGATTGGGCCTATATCATTGGTATCATTTTATTGGCCATGGCCGGCAAAATCAGTGGCGGTTTCATTGCAGCAAAGTTGAATAAATTGTTTTGGAGAGAATCTTTGGCAGTTGGTGTTTTGATGTCCTGTAAAGGGATAGTGGAAATTGTGGTTTTATCCATTGGGTTGAATGTTGGAATCATTTCGCAAAAGGTTTATTCCATGTTCGTTGTCATGGCCTTGGTAACAACCTTCGCTACCACCCCATTGACCCTCTTCATTTACCCTGTAAGCTATCGTGAAAAGGTGATGAAAATTCGTAAGGGAGAAATTACCAGTGACGGTAAACCAATTGTTAACGATAATGCCACCGAAGATGATAAATTCATGGATGTAGACTCAGAGTCGAACCCGTTCAACTCCTATTCCATCAAGACTTTAAACAAATTCAGAATTAACAAGGCGGTTATCTTGTTGAAGAGAATTAATACTGTTTCTAATGTTATGACGTTGATTCACGATATTGCCATCAAAAACAGAGACGAAAATAATTATAACATCGATGTCAAAGCCCTTCATTTAAGGGAATTTACTTCTCGTACTTCAGATTTGTTAGAAGCTTCATCACAATCCCATGATGATACTCCCAGTACTGAGAACTCTACCAGCATTTCTACTGACAATGATTTGAATAACTCGTCATCGATTTTGGCCATAATGCAAATTTTCAGTGAGTTCCTTGGGATTCATTTCTCCTCTAAATCGTTGTTGACCACCATCAAAAACAGAATCCTCACCATCAACGAACAAATTCCAGAGAAAACCGATTTGTTGATTAGTAGTATCAACACGGTTCAATTGATCCAAGATACACATGCTCTCCATGCATTATCCCACGACATTTCGTCAGATAATTCTGAGTACACTTTACATAAGGAGTTATTTGAATCGTGTAAATCGCATTTTGGGTTATTATTGGTTAATGACAATAAAAAGAAAGTGGGTCAGTTGGATGGAATAATTGAAAATGAAGAGAATGTGTTTGAAGCCCATCAAAATTCCAAATTTGGTCTCAAATCCATTAATTTGGTGTTGAACCATAGTGACTTGATCAGTAACAGTGACTTGTTGGCATTACATTTGGTGTATAAATTGTCCTTTAATGTTTCCCAGGTCAATATTTTCATCAGATCAACCGCATCTTCTTCTCCAGGAGATTCTGATGGGTTTGAATCGCAGATTGAGAGCTTGTTGTTGAAGAATAACCCTTCTATTGCGTTTTCGATTAACCGTATCAAAGACTCGTATAATTTCGTTGATGAGCTCAAGAGATTGAAGGGAAGTTTGATTGGGGAGACGTTTATCGTGGCCAACAACGTTTCCAAGTCTGATTCTAAGTTGTTTGAAGACCCAGTAGCGGACTTGGTTGGCCTTGGTGTGAGCGAAGGGTTCAACATTTTGGCTGTCAAGGCGTCTCACTAAAATCCTGATAATATAATCGTGCTATAAATAGCCTCTCTTAATGTTCATGAATTAATCTATATATTTACATGTAGGAGCTAACCACTCACTTCATCTTCATCAACGTCTCTTAGAGTAAACGCTTGGACTACTGCCGTTATGGCCAAAATTCCCAATAACCACCACGCAACTCCTTCTACTCCGTTCTTTTCGCATACTGTCATCACCCAGCCCCAGCAAAGAGGAGCCACACACCGAGCAAACGATGTGATACTCAAGGCAGCCCCGTTGATATATGATCTGTGCTGTGGAGGAGAAGCCCGGTGAATCATAGCCAAAATCTGAGGAAAGCAGATTGTACAGCTGACAGTACTCAAAGAAGACAAGACATACAACAAAACCTTGGTGAGACCTCGAGGGAAGATTGGATTGTACTCAGGAGAAGTGAATATGACGAAAGGAAGAAAGAAGTAGAGGAATGGGAACACAGATACAGCTATTCTGAAGCTGACTATTGGCCGAAGATGTCTATCCATCAAAGGAAACAATAAAACAATGCCAATGACTCCAATGGTACCGGTAGAACTCAACAAATGGCCAATTGAGATGGAATCAAAGCCAAAACCACCTCTGATCTTGAAAGGGAACTTGAGATCATTAACCAAAAGGTCTCCGGCTAAGAATACTGGAATAAACTCAGCAAAGACGATATTATGGAAGGAAACAACGAAGTTGGTGGATATGGTTTTCACAACTTGCTTGGTGAAAGCACCCTGTTGTACACCTTGCTTTAAGGATAGAAGAGAAGCACGAGAAGAGCTCCGATCAATAAGTGCCATGGAAGTTCTTCTGGTTAGGTAACCGTCTGATTTGATGGAGGCATCGTCGTCAGAGTCTACTGCGTCGTAGATGGCCGGCTCGGGAGTATCTGTCAAAAGAGTTGTTTCCGTTACTTGAGACGATTCTACGGAAATAGCAGATTTCGACAGTGTCTGGGAAGGGATCCGTAGAGGTGCGCCTTCATCCTTTTGCAGGTTCCATGGCCTTACAGGCACCTTAAATCCAAGTTTGGCTCTAAGGGCATCACCACAGTGTAAACCGAAATCAAAATTATCTTTATACTCCGGGTGGCTTTCCTCGAGGAATAGAATGGCAAGAGCAATTGTAAACCAGAAGTTTATGACAATAACCACATTTGACAATGCAAACGGATACTTTTCTAGGAAATCGCTATGTAAAGATAGACCGTTAACTTTCAGAGGATTGGTTAAGTATTTGCTACCACCAATAGCGGGCCCAATAACACAGCCCAAGTTCCAGAAAACTGACATGACACTGAATCCATATTTCTGTTGGTTTTTCTTGACAATGATCTCGCCAATCAACGTTCTGACCACCGGGATGGTGGTGAATGTTCCCATTAGGCATCGAGCTACGAGACCGGTCCAGTAGTTCTTGGCAAAGCCGAAGACGAGCATCGCTAGAGAAAGACCAAACAAACTGACGAGTATGGCCGGTTTTCGTCCGTATTTATCAGCAGCCTTCCCCCACTGGATAGAGAATAGAACCTGGAATAATGCGAAAGCTGCAGCATAGTAACTGGAGTATCTGAAGGTGTCCGAGTCGGAAATACCGAAGGATATGAGCATGAAGTAGACATAGGGGAATAGTGACGAGAAGGCGATGGGCTCAGACAATCGAATGAAGCTGACAAGTGCCATTTGGCCCCAGGGGAACCCTTTCATTTCCTCGCGGAACGTCGTGTGAGTCATTGCAAAGTAGAGAATGACGCGAGACCAAAGGAGTGAGGAAGCGACAGAAGATGCCAGGAAAGAGTGAGGAAGGATATAAGGAAGGAGTGACCAAGATGTGATGAAGAATGTCACGAAGTTGTACTACTTGATGGGAATCGAAACTGAACACAGGATGTAGATAGGTTTATAAAATAAGTCTAAACTGTAAAAGATTTTTTAGATGAAAGTGAAAAATATGACGCGCGCTGTGGAGCAGAAGCCGCACAATGACGTCAAGCGACCCAATTAGGCAATCGATCGCAGCAGCACCCGATGCTGCTTTAGGTAAGCGATATTGCATCAATTTCCGATGCTAATTGCCATATGCCAAATAAATAATTACACATCTTCGATGGTCTTCAAGTCTTCGTTGTAGTCATGTAGGAAGAACGACTGAACAAGGCCAACCAATGAAAGCAACGACAAAAGGTACCAGGAAACCCCACTGACGGAGTGTCTGTCTGCCAATGACATGATGGATCCCCAGCACAAAGGAGCGATACACCGAGCCAACGACGACACGCTTAGCGAAGCGCCGTTGATGTAGGCCCTGTGGCGAGGAGGCGATGCCCGGTGAATCATGATAAAGGCCTGGGGGAACAAAATTGACCCACAAATGGCAGACAACGACCCGATGATGTAGAGCAAGACTTTGGTGGTTCCGGGGTGGAAGATTGGGTTGTAGCCCGGTAAGGTAAATATGGTGAAGGGGATAGTGAGGTATATGATGGGATACACGAACGAGCCTGCGCGGAAGGAGATGTTAGGCTTCATTTTCCGGTCGATGTAGGGGAAAAGAACAATCACGGTGAACACTCCCACTGACCCGGTGAGGGAAAGTAAATTACCAATGGAGTTTGAATCGTAGCCAAAGCCACCCTTGATGATGAAGGGGAATCTGATTTGGTCGGGAAGGAATTCGCCGGCCAAGAACACAGGGATGAACTCGGAGTACACGATGTTGTGGAACGAGATGATGAACGTTGCAATGATTGTTTGCACCACCGGCTTGGTGAAGGCTCCCTCGCGCACCTTATCTTTGATGGTGTAGACGGATATGGCGCCGGTGGAGGCATGCGATGGAACAAGAGTTAGGTCGAGGGGAGGAGCGGCCTCAGAGAAACGGCGGACGAGGGCATTAGAGGTTCTTCGAGAAAGGAAGAGGGAGGTGTCGTAGTCGTCGTTGTCGTCAATGGCCTCGTCATCGGACAGGGCGATGGACGTAGTGTCAGTGGAAGGTCCGTGGTAGGCCACGGGAGGGGCCGAGACATGGGCCACCAATGGAGTGGATTCGGACGCTGGCCCCGCCGAGATAAGACCATCATCGCCCAGTGTGCGACCATTGTCGGCCCCCTTCCCAGCCAGGGCGAAACCAAGGGCCCGTCTAATGGCATCACCAATTTCTATCCCCACGTCACGTCTGTCTTTATACACTGGATGAGTTTCCTTCAAGAAGAAGAATCCCATCAATGCTGTGAACCAGATGTAGGAGGCAATGACGATATTGGATAACGCAAATGGGTGTGTGTTCAAAAATTTTTCGTAGAAGGACGAATAAGGGCCCGGAACTGGGTTTGTTTTCGTCAAATAGCTACTTCCACCGATGGCTGGGCCTACAACGAAGCCGAGATTCCAGAACAACGGAATGATACTAAAGGCAATCTGGTGTCTTCGTTCTACGGCCACTTCTCCCACCATGGTTCTGATGATGGGGATTACGGTGAAGCTGCCCATTAAACATCTGGCCAAAAGTCCCACGTAGAAATTAGGAGCGAATCCAAAGAGAAGTAGTGCCAATGAAGTCCCAGAGAGCGTCAATAGAAGCACCGGTTTCCGGCCAAACTTGTCAGCCGCTTTGCCCCATTGGATCGCGAGGAGGAACTGGCAAAAAGCAAACGACGCCGCGTAGTAGCTGGAGTATCTCCAGGTATCGCGTTCGTCAATGCCAAAGTCAATTAACATGAAGTAGACATAGGGGAAAAACGAAGAGAATGCTATCGGCTCCCCGAACCGGACCAAACTGAGGATGGTGACCTGCCACAACGGGAATCCTTTCATCTGCTGTCGAAACGTGAGTTTAGCTGTCATCTTCACGAAAGAATTGGGCTAAAATGACTAAAAGAAAAGAGTGCACAAGGGTAAAAGAGAAAGGAGAAAACAGAGAGAGAAGAAAAACGTTATTTATTTATTGTCGCTTATCTAGTAAAAAATGTCTGATTGACTCATTTATATACTAATGCGCAGCTACGCTAGTGACTCACTTTGGTACGAGTCTTCAGCCATTGACTGATTTATATGACGAAGGTGGCTCCATTAAGGGTTGTAGGGGGGTTGAGGAGGATTTCCCTGGTTGAGGTGGTTAAATACAAGCTGCTGGAGCTGGTGGAGCGACGCTTGGTCCAGCGATGTCTGTGGGGCCGGACCGGGCGCGCGGCCAGGCACGGGACTTTGGGCCGGAGCTTGGCCCGGTGGTGCGAGGTGCTGCGGCGTAAAATGGTGCTGTGGCACGAAAGGCACCCCGTACGCGGACGGAAGACTGTGGCCTGGGCCGGCCTGGGACTGAGGCGCGGGCGCAAACTGTGGCGCCAGCTGCTGTGTGTACGGGTGTGTGGTGTATGGGTTTTGTGCCTGGAAATTGTTTTGCAACTGGTGTTGTCCTTGGTACGGATTTTGCAACTGGTTTTGGTACTGCTGATATTGGGGCTGGGGTTGGAATTGTGGTTGGAGTTGTGGTTGGTACTGGGGTTGGTACTGGGGTTGATACTGGCTCTGGTACTGACTTTGATATTGGGTCTGATGCTGGTTCTGATGCTGCTGGGGGGATGGATACAGATTATGGACAGGATGTTGATTATGGACCGGATGCTGCTCTCTTGGATTGGATCTAGGTGCATACCCGTAAGCAGTGAAGTTCATGGCCACCTTCTTCTTCGCAGCCTGTGTATCTTCAACTTTATTCTTTTGCTTTCTCTTCTTCGATTTCTTCCTTTTGGCTGCGGCCTCGGTTTCATCATCAGAAAACTCTTGCTCTTCTTCCGGCAACTCTTCATCGTTACAATTGGATGCATCTGTACCCTTCATCTTCTTAATTGCATCGGTGTATATAAACTCCGAGCTCGATACTACGTAATACACCTTCTCTCCAACTCTGTCCTTAAAATTCTCTACTTCCTCGTCACTATTGAATTTTACTCTGTAAATGGGTGCTTGTAGTTTGCCAAAAATCTCAAATAACGGTCCAATCACGGTTTTATCCTCGAAACAGAAAATCGACCCATCTTTCAATATACGAAACTCTCCAGATATTGTGGCTTTTATAATGATGCTTTTCTCTACAATGGATGTTATTTCTCCAATCAACTCTAATGGAGCGTTTTCGGGGATTTTGAAGTCGGAGGGTAAACTTGGAGCTTTTTCCTCGGCAATTTCATTTTTAGATTGGATGGGGCCCGATTCTTCTCCAATTTCTTCGTCGGACTCAGCGTCAGAGTTGCTATCTGCAGAGTCCGAATCGGAGGAAGAGTCGGATTCAGATGAAGAATCAGAGCTGGAATCAACCTCGATGTCGTCGTCAGAAAACTGTGCTACTTTATCAGTGGATGGGTTCACAAACAGACTGATTGCACGAGCACCAGATTCTGTAGCCACGACTTCTTGGACTTTTTCTGATTCTGTATTTAAAACAACTGGCCGTTCTGTAGGTAAAACAACTGGCTGTTCTGTAGGTAAAACAACTGGCTGTTCTGTAGGTAAAACAACTGGCTGTTCTGTGGGAACAACATCTGGCTGTCCTTTTGATACTTCTTGTGCTGGTTCTGTTGCTATTGGTACATCGTCTGAAACTTTTGGGGCAACCTCTGGTTCTGATCCTGTCGATGCAACATATGGTTCTGATCCTGTCGATGCAACCTCTTGATCTGCCACTGGCACAACTTTGTCCCCTTCTCTCTCTGTTACTTCAGATTCTTTGTTCTCCATTAGTGTTTCAGCCTCTTTTCCAGCTTCTACCACATCTTTTTCCTCACTTTTACTCTCACTGGTCTCTTGCGTATTCAATTCCAGTGTTATGACTTCTCTATCACCTGTATGAGCCTCCACAATACCATTTTGGTCCCCATGTTCAGCCGATTCAGAGTCAGGCTTCGTTGCAACAATGTCTGGTTGCTCTACCGCATTATCTGGTTGAGGATTGTTGTCGATTGCTCCAGGAGCTGGTAATTCCATTAAGCCAGTTTCAGGTTCTGGGCCCATTGGCTGCAATGGTTTCTGAGCCTCGGGTTCCATGGGTAAAGATGTCATCGTTCAGTCAACAGTGCTGGCTAATTTTTGAGATGAGCTGCGAGTGAATCTTACACAAGAAGAGGAGAAGACACCCGTACACACATTTCCAGCATAGGCCCGTGCACCAATGATTATGCATGCTTGTCACCTTGGCAGCCGGAAAGTGACGCAATAGGTGTACAGGAGTATCAAGTTGACGACGAAACCCCAACCCCAAACAATAACCAGAGCTAACAAGGCACCAGATGAAATCTCACAGAATCATGGGACAGCACCATGTTTCAAGACAGAGACAGTGGATGACTGCTGGTGGTCATTTAGCAGCAATAGAGAGCTAGTGCTCAGTTGCACTGCGTATATGTTTGCAATTGAGCACTGATGGCATTGGGATAATGTGGGACCACCATCTGATGGGGGCATATTTCGTCTCGTCAACTTGTTCTGTGTTTGTATTCATGGGAAATATCTGTCTAAATGTAGCTTGGGAACAATAAGGATAGAGTTTGAGATGCGTCTCAGCCTTCGGAAGTACCCTCGGAACACGCTCTCAAATTGGCACTTGCAGCTGCGTCAACGGGCGACATTTCGCGTTACTGCTCCTGTAGGTTGGTTGGCCAAGCCCTCGGAACTTGCTCTATTCAGTGCATGATCTACCGAAACTGGACGTTTTTCCGCTGGTTTTAACAACCGAATTGATCAAAACAACCAGAAATTTTATTTTATTTTATTTTTTGTTTTGTTTTTAGCAGTTGATAAACAACCCTGTTTCAAATAAATTACCTTCAATTCCCTCAAAAGTTTTTTTCCTTACCTTCTTGCCTTCTTTATAGTCCAACTCATTTACTCTCCTTAATTCATCTTTCTTCCGGTTCCTAATACCTGTCACTCCTTTTAAAAAGAAAGACCAATTAGTATGTATGATTGTTTCACAGCGAAAAACACCTACAAATCCCGAAGAAACCCCCTATTCAAACAACCAATCCCACGACTTTCGATCATCAAAGAACGCCTACAACCTTCAAATGCCACCAAAACAGAGCCAAAAACTTCAATTCATTCTCCATCAGCCTCATCTCCACCATTGATTCACTACCCTACCTCCTAACTATTCCCTCCTCAGTCAACTTCAACCTGTCTTCTGGCTGGCTGTAAACTTCAGCTGGGCTGGCTGGTCCGCACACGACCATTTCTTCCCCCTCCTAAAAATTGCGCGTGCTTTGTTGACATATTTCCGAGGTTTTGTGTAACTCGCGAATTTCCGTATTTTGCTCGTACTAACCGATATTTTTTAGTCATGAAGTATTCGTCTATTTCTTTACTTGCCTTGCTTGTTTCAAGTATATCGGCAGCACCTGCTGCTGATAAAGATTGTACCTCCACCAAAGTCCATGCCCACCACAAACACAAGCGTGAGGTCTTTGTTGACTACAAATACGTTACTGTCACCGTTAATGGACAAGGTAATACCGTGGTGCCTTCTGAAACCCAAATTGTTGTTTCTTCCAGCTCCACCTCCAGCACCAGCAGTCCACAAGCCACCACTAGTGCCACTACCACCACTAGCTCGAGTAGTACTGGTGACTCCCAAACCTCTAGTACCTCGTCTAGTAAATCTACCCAAACCAGTTCTGGTGGAAATTCTGGCTCCATCTCCGGAGACCTTGCCGATTACGCCGACCCAAGCGAAGATTTTGAAGATGGTGTCTTATCTTGTAGTGATTTCCCATCCGGTAACGGTGTGATTGCTCTTGATCATCTTGGATTCGGTGGTTACTCTGGAATTGAAAACTCCGATGGTTCAACCGGTGGTAACTGTAAAGAAGGCTCATACTGCTCTTATGCCTGTCAATCCGGTATGTCCAAGACCCAATGGCCATCTACCCAACCTTCCAATGGGGTTTCTATTGGAGGTTTGTTATGTAAAGGAGGTAAATTATACCGTTCTAATACCCAGTCCTCCAAATTATGTGAATGGGGTGTTAACAAGGCTTCCGTGGTTTCGGAAATTTCCCAATCCGTGGCCATCTGCCGTACTGATTACCCAGGTACCGAAAACATGGTTATTCCTACTGTTGTTGGCGCTGGTTCTTCGTCGGTGTTGACTACTGTTGACCAAGACTCTTACTACAAATGGCTCGGACAACCAACCTCAGCCCAATACTACGTTAACAACGCTGGTGTTGATTGGACCGACGGATGCGTGTGGGGATCTGCTGGTTCCGGTATTGGTAACTGGGCTCCATTGAACTTTGGGGCTGGTTACACCAATGGAATTGCCTACTTGTCGTTGATTCCTAACCCAAACAATTACGATTCCTTGAACTACAAGGTCAAAATCGTTGCTGATGGCTCAGGCTCCGTTGTCAGTGGGTCGTGCGTGTACGAAAACGGTAAGTACAACAACGGCGGATCTGATGGTTGCACTGTTGGAGTCACCCTGGGTAAAGCCAAATTCGTCTTATATAACTAAATGCCTAAATATAAAGAAATAAGTAGAAAAAAAAAACAGATAAGAACATGCAGAAAGGGGAGCCTAGGTAGAGACAGAGAGAATATGTAGAGACTGAAAGAGCTGAAAGAGCATGTAGAGACTGAAAGAGCTGAAAGAGCATGTAGAGGGGAGACTATCTAGACACAGAGAAAAAGCTTGCAAAGACAAAGGGCAAGACCATGAGGACTGAAACCGATGACAAAAAACAGGAAAGGACCCTCTATAAACAGACGCCCTACACAAGAATCGGAGATCACAGACGCTAATACAGGGCCCCAAAACCCCAATAGAAAAAGAAAAGTGGAAGTATGACGAAACCTGAGATGGAATGTGCTTACATAAGCAGTTCATATGAAGATCGGAAAATAAACTTAAATTAGCACCTCAGCGGGATGACTACGATACGATAAGGAAGTAATAATCCGAAGTCAAGAGAGAGTCTCGGAATCCGAGTAGGCTGAAGCGAATAAGAGAGGCAGATCGAAAAATTGCCGTAAAATTCCCAAATTGCCCAGTTCCTTAGCATACCAAAAGGAGGAAGCAAAATGCCCTATGAAAAAAAAAAAAAAAAAAAAAATAAAATAAGTTAAACTACCTTTCAAAGGTGCATTTAGAAGGCGAAATACCTTAAATGAAATATAAAAATGTCTACTCAATTACATTCATTCTCAGTCAAACCTTATGCACAGTGAAAGTTTGTCAGTACGACCACCATCGTGGCACATGCCCCACGGATGCGAGCCGAACGTCGGCCATTGTCCTCCCTCGCAATGACCCTTCGTCAATAGCTATGGCTGTCCTAACCACTAGAGCTACGCAAAACAACATATTTAAGAAAAAACACCGTACTTCTCTTTCTCCTTCCAGTACGGCATTACGCTCTGTTTGTGTTGCAGGTTTATCGTTTTTGGTTTCTTTTTCAATGTCATTTTTTCTTTTGCCTTATTTTAATTGTCCGCGATGACTTTCTGTTAGGGACCAACCTAAGCTATCGATTAAAACACCGTTCATCCCTTGCCATTTTTGGATAATAAATTGGGGTCAGGGGGTCATGGCGCTACTCCTCATGCTAGATAAAGAGGAACGATAACAATCAATACATCGATAGCGGGTAGTCAAGCAAACTGCTAGGAATTAGTAGGACTATTTATTTTTTGTCTGCTCTTTTCATGCATTTAGGGTATTTTTTTTTTCTTTATCAGTTTCAAGAAAAAAAATAAAATAGAAAAAGAAAACCAAAAATCTTTGTCTCCAGACTATTTAAATATAGGAAATCCCCCCATCATCTCATTTGAATCGTCTATTTCATACCCCACCGTCCACACAGTTTTTTTTTTTTCTCTTTCTACAATGAATGACATTGAAAAGGTTGGTGAAGCTTCTTCATCGGGCTACGATGAACACTACGGCTCCTCGTCTACTCCCCTTAACCACGGGTTGGATAAAACCAGCCAAGCGGAGAAGTCAGTTGAATACGTTGGCGACGCCGACTCCAGAGAAGAATTACTCGGTGACGTCAGCAATTACGAAGTCAAACGTTCTTTGAAAGCACGTCATATCTCCATGATTGCCTTGGGGGGTACCATTGGTACCGGGCTTTTCATCTCCTCCGGCACCACCCTTAGTGCCGGTCCTGTATTGGCATTGATTTCCTACTTGTTTATCACCTCATTGGCCTTCTTCGTCACCCAATCCCTTGGGGAAATGGCCACCTTGATCCCCGTGTCTGGTTCGTTCACCCAATTCATCACCAGATGGTGTTCTCCTGCTTTGGGGGCTGCCAACGGTTGGAACTATTGGTTCTCTTGGGCAATTACCTTTGCATTGGAATTGAGTGTCATTGGTGACGTGATCAGCCGTTGGGGTCATGGTGTCCCAAATGCCGGTTGGATCTCCATTTTCTTTGTTGTTTTAACTGCTGCCAACATGTTCCCAGTTAAATTCTACGGGGAATTCGAATTTTGGATTGCTTCCATCAAAGTTGTCGCCGTCGCCGGTTGGTTGCTCTATGCCTTCATCATGGTTTGTGGTGCTGGTAAAACCGGTCCAGTTGGTTTCAGATACTGGAGACACCCAGGTCCTTGGGGTGCCGGTGCCGGTCTTGTTTCTAACTTAAACACCGACAGATTACTTGCTTGGGTCGAAACTTTAATCTCGGCTGCTTTCACTTTCCAAGGGGTGGAATTAACTGGTTTATCTTGTGGTGAAGCCAAAAACCCCAGAAAAACCGTTCCTTCTGCTATCAGAAAGGTCATTTACCGTATCATTATCTTCTACGTTCTTTCCATGTTCTTCATGGGTCTTTTGATTCCCTTCGATGATCCAAAATTGGCTGCAAACTCCGGTAACTATACCGATGCTTCTCCTTTCATTATCGCCATGGAAAACTCCGGTACTAAGGTTTTACCTGATATCTTCAATGCGGTGATTTTACTTGCTATCATCTCTGCCGGTAACTCTAACGTCTACTGTGGTTCCAGAGTGTTATATGCCTTGGGTCAATCTAAGGTTGCTCCTCCAATCTTCACCTGGACCACTAAACATGGTGTTCCATACGTAGCTGTTCTTTTCACCGCTGCTTTTGGTGCTTTGGGTTACTTATCCGTCTCTAGTGGTGGTGCCACTGCTTTCAATTGGCTATTGAACATTACTGCTGTATCCGGTTTAATTGCTTGGGTTAACATTACTTTCGTTCACATTAGATTCTTGAATATCTTAAGAGCAAGAAATATCTCTCGTGACACTTTACCTTTCAAAGCTTGGTTCATGCCTTTTGGTGCCTATTATGCTACTATTTTAGGTGGTATTCTTTGTTTCGTCCAAGGTTTCGAAGCATTCTTTAGTATCAATGCCTCGAAATTCTTCACCGCTTACATTTCTTTGATTTTCTTTGCCGTCTGTTGGGTCATTGGTCACTTCTACTTCAACGGCTTCAAAAAGGCTTTCACTTGGAGATCGTTGTTGATCCCTATAGATGAATGTGATATCGACACTGGGGTTAGAGATGTCGATGATGATGAATGGGAAGACGACGCTCCCAAAACCTTATGGGACAAGTTCTGGGACATTGTCTCATAATTGCTCCATCACTTATGTATTTTTACGTCATTCTTTCATTTCGTTGATTAATTTTTCTCGTGATAGTTTAATAAACAATTTAGTTGATATTTATTTTATCAAATTTATTGTACATATATTACAAATACACTGCTTACTTCTTGCGAGAGCTTCTTCTCACTGGAGCTGGCGATTGCTTAGTATTGATTGCTGATCTGGTGGCTCGTCTTGTTACACGAGGTTCAGGCTCTGCATCCGCTTCATTATCTTCGTCTCCCTCGCTCTCCTCTGGTTCATGTGCAACTTCTGAGCGGGTCCGTCTTCTTGTAGCAGGCCCGGCAGATGTTGGTGTAGCACTGGCTTGGGGTGTTGGCGATGCCCCCTTCGTATTACGCTTCTTGTTGACGGGAGTGTTTGGTGTAGATTCTTTGCTATGATCGAGTTTTGCAATCGATCTGGTTCGCTTCTTCGGTGGTGCTTCTTCTTCTTCTTTTTTTAGTTTTTCTTCGGCAAGTCTCTCCTTCTCTTCTTCCTCTTCCTTTTTAGTTTCTTCTTCCTGTTTCAATTTTAGTGCCTTTGCTTCTTCTTCTGCTTCTTTCTCCTCCTCTTCTTTCTTTATTCTTGCCTTTTCCTCTTCCTCCTCTTTCTTTCTGGCTTCCTCCTTCTTTCTTGCCTCTTCCTTTTTTCTTGATTCTTCCTCTTGTTTGGCTGCCTCTCTTTTCCTAGCTTCCTCCTCTATTCTTATTCTCTCTTTGTCTTCTCTTTCTTCCTTCTCTTTTTGTTCTTTCTCCTTCTCCTTCTTACGTTTTGCTTCATCTTCTCGCTGTTTTCTTCTTGTTTCCTCTTCTATCATGACCTTTTCCATTTCCAACTTCGCCAATTCTGCCAATTTCACCTCATCAACCTCATTTTCTGATCCCTCCTCTTCCTCTTCGTCTTTCTGCTTTCTGGCTCCTCTCGTCATGCGCCTTGGAGTATCATCTAGGTCAGGAGTCTTTCTGTCTTCAGATGGAGTTGACCTCGTGGTCTTCTGCCTACTTACAGGTGTTGCAGTATCTCCAATGCTTTCGAATCCTTCCTCCATCTCTCTTTCATCACCCTCTACGTCACTCAATTCAGACGAATATGGTTCCTCTTCTGCTTTCACTTCTCCTTCTTCTTCCTCCTCTTTCGCATCATCTTCATCCTCATTTTCAAGATCATCTATTTTCTTTAAATTGTACAAGCTCTCAAGCTTTGTCCACACTTGATCAGCGGTGAAATACTTAGCTTTATCACTGACATCTTTATTAATTTTGTCAATAATCAACACCATATGCTTGTGTTTGTTCTCTCCTGCTGGTTTGTAGTCACATATCAAGTCAAATAGTTTGATTTCATCCTCCACCGTCCATATCCTAACTCCTCCTTTTGTACTAGAACTCATTGTGTTCCATGAACTCTGATGATTTATGTTAATCGGGGTTAAACTGTTAAGTAAACATTTTTAGTGAGTCGCACGACCTTATATCGAATTTTTCACTTTTTTTCACTATGGAAAAAATCGAAAAAAAAAATCACTCCAATCACCTAACGTTCCAACACTTCGAATATGCCCAGGAAGGCTAGTAATTTGAACTCATTGGCCCGTGGACGTGTACGTGCGTCCATGAACAAGTTCAACTTGTTCAATTTGTATAAGAAACCGGCCGTGAGATATCAAGGACAAACCATTTTCCAACAGAAATGGAAAGCCAAACAGGAAACCAGAGCTTATCATGGAGAACATTTAACGGAAGGACGTTGGAAGGAGATCTTCAATCCTAAGTTAGAATCAGTAGCCCAGTTAGATGCCTCATTAAAAGGGCTCAATGTGAAAGAAACACCACTACCTCTACAGACCTATGCCAGTTTGGAAAAAAGATTGGAAACTGCCGTATTCAGATCAATGTTTGCTTCATCAGTAAGACAAGCTAGACAGTTCATTTTAGGTGGTCATGTTAAAGTAAACGGAGTAACAATTAAACATCCATCATTCCCCTTGAAAGCGGGTGACATATTCAATGTTAAACCAGAGAAGGTGTTATTAGCCATGGGTAAGAACAAGCCAAGTTTGGAAAAAGCCATCAAAATCGATAACAAGCAAATTGCTGCTTGGAACAAATATGTCAGAACTGCTAAAGAGCACCCCAAGGACGTTTGGGATTTGAAACAAAGCAAACCCGCTTCCTTAGACACCTTACGGGAAAAATCCACCAAATCTGTCAAGAGCTATAACGATAAACTTGATGAAGAAATGAAAAGCAAACAAAACAAAACCACAAGACAATCAGTGTTGTCGAAAATCATAAACTTTGCTAAAGACAAAACCGATTTAACTAGTGAATCTTTCGAAGGTTTATACGGTAAAGGTAACAGTCAAAAATGTTACAATGTCTACTCCAAGTTGGCTAATGCCAAGCATGAGTTATTGCAAAATGGAAATGAAGAAGAATGTGCAAAGGCCATTTCGAAGAAGTCCAATGAATATAAGTCTGAATCTGACTTCAAAGTAGTTGCTGGAGTGAAAAAGGCATTATCAGAGATTGTTTCCGATCAACTTGAGTTCCTCAGAGTTCAAGCCCAAAGAAATAAGTTACCTGAATCTGCTACCAATGTTCCATTCACACAATCGTATGCTGATGACCTTACTTACCATCAGAAACTTGAAAAAGAGGTGGAAGACGAATCTAAGGTTGTAGTCAAACTTCCATGGCAAAAAGGATTATTCGGACGCCAAGACCCAAGCAAACACTACTTCACTCCATGGACTCCCAGACCATTCCTTGGGGCCTTTGCTATTTTGCCATCACACATTGAGATCTCATTCAGCACTTGTCATGCTGTGTACATGAGAGATCCAGTGGCCAGACCTGGTTACTCAGAAGTAATCAGTCCATTGCCCACCCATATCCACGAAAGAGCCTATATGTACTATGCTAGAAAGGGGTTATAATCTTGTAAATAAAACGAATAAACAACGTGTAATACGAAAGTGCTCTTGTTTCATGCTGCAGCCTGTGTAACTTAAGTAGTGGTTCGAAAAAAGTACATGTAACTTTGTAAAGAAGAAGTAGTAAGAAACAGTTCAAAAGTCAGCAAATTTGCAACTATTATAATACTCGCGTTAGTAGTTGTTTTTCACATTTTTTGCATTTTTCTTTTTACTCAGCGAAATCAAAGTTACGCTATTGAATAGAAGGCTATCGATTGACAACTTTACTATTCAGACGCAAGTGCTAGACCATTAAGGGCATTTTTAAGAATAAAAACACCAACATAGTACTATCATTGAGCTCTTTGGCTATGGTGCGTGTTACCAGAGCTTTGGTACGAGTGGCCCGAAGCCATTCCCGTCTTCTACCTCCCTTGCTAAGAGCTGTTCCCTTGGAACAGGCGAAACAGGAATTGATGTGGATCCAATGCGAGTTGCCCCAAAAAGAATGGGTCCAAGCAGTCAGGAGACGGTCAAAATTGGAACCATTGCAATACATATTAGGCACCCAACCATTTGGCGAATTGGACATAATCTGTAGAAAGGGTGTGCTAATCCCGCGGTGGGAAACTGAAGAATGGGTGACGAAATTAACGTCCTGCTTGCTGAAACAGCAGAATATCAACATAATCGATGCTTGTACTGGAAGTGGGTGTATTCCCTTGCTTTTACACCACCAGTTGACACAGGAGCGTACCATTGTTGGATTTGACATTTCTCATGACGCTATTTCGCTATCGAAAGATAATCTACGAAAGTACGAAAAAGGATACGGGAAGTCTTCTGTTAGATTTGAAAAGGTGAATGTGTTTGATACTGACGTTGTACACAAATTAGGACTTTCTGAATGTGACATTGTTGTTTCAAACCCACCGTATATCCCCTTGGACGACTATAAGCTGCCTGTTTCACATAACGGGGTAGAAAAATCAGTAAGACTTTATGAACCATCATTAGCGTTGATTGGTGATTTGGAATTCTATGAAGCTCTCGTGAAGAATGTTGTACTTCCACTGAAATGCCGAGGGTTTGTGTTTGAGTTGGGGTATATGGAGCAGGTTGAGTACACATCAAAGCTTGTCAAGGAATTGGGATGGGAAACAAAACCCTACTATGACACCGCTGGCAAGATTAGGGCCATAGTGGGCTGGAGAGGTGACTCCAGCCTACAAGACATGTGTGTGAAAGAAGCAAACGAAGGACAATGAAGGAATCGTATGATTATGAAGTAAGAAAAAAAGAGAAGACAATGATGTAAGGAAAACTGGGAAGCAGCCAATGATTAGAAATACACTCATTTGGACATCCAATGTATATAACTACGTGTCGCTAACTTCTGTCGACTAGTACAAGACCAACTTCTTTGATCAAAGTCTACAATTTTCTATTAATGATGCATTATATGTACTAAACTATTCTGTTGTTTCCGGAGTAGCAGTGGGCTCTGGAGTGGCAGTTTCGGTGGAAGCTTCTCTCTTTTTGAGGATCCCTCTGCCAACAGCTGTCACACCACCTTCCACTGGGAACACTCTTGTTCCCCAGAGAACATAACCTCCATAACCTTTCAGGGTCATCACTGGGTGAATTCTGCCCGGGATCGTTTGGTAAGCTCTTGCTCTCGATTCGAATATCGAAGGTGCCAACACCCTCTTGTCTTGACTCAAATGATGTTGGGTCAGAAGCAAAGTTTCCTTGTACTGATTATAAATGACAATAGCTCGTGAACCCCCAACTTTTTCGAGAATATATGGCAAAACCGAAGGCATATCCAAAGTGCAAGCACATATGAGACCATCAAAATTCCCATTTGCAACCAAATCAATAGTTGCGTTGGTTTCAAGGGCTCTCTTTCTACGCTTATAGTATTGTGATCTTTTACTGGATTTCATTTCGTCAATTTCCTCTTGAGGAGAATCTTCCCAGACAATCTTTTCATTTTCTGGCTCCACAACTTGCAACCAGTTAATTGTCTTAATTACTCGGTCTTGCAAGTCTTGAGAATAGTCCGAGAAACGTAGGGCAATATGATTAGCATGTTCATTTTCATGAATGGAAACAATTGTTCCTTCACCGTTCATTCTTTCCATCATGGCATATAATAAGACACCTCCAGTTTCATCGACCAAAAGATATCTTCCTCCTGGTCTGATATTACCATAATTTAAAATCAACCCCAATGCTTCTGGACCCATATCGAGCACCTTAGGGAGATCTTTCTCAATATAATACCTTAACAATTGTGAACCTCCAAGGTATTCCACGGTAAATCTTCTCAAAAACTTCTGTTGCTTTCTTCTAACATATTTCTGTTGAGAATAAATCGTCTTTTTATCAAAACCTCCATGACCAGCAATCATTTGTTCGATAATCTTTTGACCAATGTCACAAGAAGCACCTGATTTCTTCAATTTTTCAATTTCGTCCATATCCAATTTCTGAATGCTGGAACCTATATTTATGATGTTTTGATTACTTTCTGCACTTTCGGAAAACATTTTCGTAAGTATGTCCCTTTCGAGTTCTTCTTCATCACCTTCATCTGCTTGTACTGTCATCGACTTGATAGGCTTCACCTGGTGATCTCCAACAATTTCAAAAGTCTGACCAAAAGGGAATCCTAAGATCCCCAGCACTTCGAATGACCCAAACTTTCCTAATCCAATGATTCCACTCTCCCGTAATTGAACAATCTTCAATCCTTCTGATGGTAATCGTATGAATACATGCTGGCCTGGAGTTATAATGGCTTTGTTTTTATCCTTCGGGGTATCAAATCCAGACTTTACCACCACCTCTTCAGTATTATCGAGCTTGATATCCTCCATTGTTTTCGCTTAAACCCTTTTATATGTGTATTATCGATCAGGTTGAAAGAGAGAGAGATGAGGTCGTGCTTCAACTGAAAAATTTAATTTTTTGACCTCATCGCAGCTAATAATTTTACAGCTGGAAAAGAGGTAACTCGTTCTTTTAACTTGATCTGTACATAGAAAAAAGATGGGTAGAAGGGCTAGAAATAAACAAGGAGTACCTCCAAGTCTTGACGAGTTCCAGGCCAAGAAAGATAAAAAAGATGCCAAAAGAAAGAGATCAAATTCGGTAAATGAGAGTGAAAAACCCATCAAAAAATCTAAAGACCATACCAAGTCTAAGAAAGAACATAAGAAGACCAAAAAAACCAGAGAGGACGAAGAAGAGTTCCCAGCTGACTTGCCAGAAATTGATGAGGAGTTATCACAAGCAAAGAAATCTTTGTTTGACGATTCCGAAGAGGAGCAGGTTGATGATGAGTTTGATGTAGAAAACGAAGAGCTCGAAGAGTTTTATGATTCTGATGAGGATAACAGAGCTAAGCCAATGTTCTCCGATGACGATGAGGATGAAGAGGAAATGGAAAATTTGAACGCTGCTAATATGGAAGCATTCTCTCGTCAATTAGATGAGGAAGCGGAATTAGAAGCTGAAGAAGCTGAGGCTGAATTGGTGGAAGGCGCACCTCAACCAAGAGCACAAGTGTTACCAACTAAAGAAGAAGTCGAAGAAATGGATAAAGGGCCACAAGATGTCACCATGGTTAGAACCAGAATGATTGAAATTGTGAAAGTGTTGGAGAACTTCAAAGAATTAGCTGAAGAAGGTAAATCAAGAACTGAATACACCAACAGACTCTTGAAAGATATCAGAGAATATTTCGGGTACTCTGAATTCCTCGCCGAAAAACTTTTTAATCTCTTCTCTCCTGCCGAAGCCATGGAATTCTTCGAAGCCAACGAAATTGCCAGACCTATCACCATCAGAACCAACACTTTGAAGACAAGACGTCGTGATTTGGCCCAGCATTTGGTCAATCGTGGAGTCAATTTACAACCTATTGGATCCTGGACTAAAGTGGGACTTCAAATCTTCGATTCTCAAGTACCAATTGGGGCTACGCCAGAATATTTAGCAGGTCATTATATCTTACAAGCTGCATCTTCATTCTTACCAGTGATGGCATTGGATCCTCAAGAAAATGAACGTATTTTAGATATGGCTGCTGCCCCTGGAGGTAAAACCACCTACATTTCTGCCCTCATGAAAAACACCGGTTGCGTTTTCGCTAATGATGCTAACAAGGCCCGTACTAAGTCATTGATTGCTAACATCCATAGATTGGGATGTAAGAACACCATAGTGTGTAATTACGATGCTAGAGAATTTCCCAAAGTGATTGGTGGATTCGATAGAATCTTATTGGATGCACCATGTTCTGGTACTGGGGTCATTGCCAAAGATGAATCGGTGAAGGTTAATCGTACCGAAAAAGATTTCATTCAAATTCCTCATTTACAGAAACAACTCTTGCTATCAGCCATTGATTCTGTTGATGCCAACTCTCCTACTGGTGGGGTTATTGTTTATTCCACCTGTTCCATTGCCGTAGATGAAAATGAAGCAGTAGTGGACTATGCATTGAGAAAAAGACCTAATGTGAAATTAGTAGAAACTGGATTACAAATCGGTAAAGAAGGATTCACTTCTTATAGAGGAAAGCATTTCAACCCCAAAATTTCATTAACTAGACGTTATTATCCTCATACTTATAATGTTGATGGATTCTACGTGGCCAAATTCAAGAAGATCGCACCATCTCCTCATGACATCTCCAAGGCAGGTGCTAAAGAGAAGGAATCATTGGCTAGAGCCGAAGCTGAAGAAGAAGGTATTATCCATGGAGATTTTGCTGAATTCGAGGAAGATGAAGATAAAGAACTTATTGACCAGTCGATCAAGAGAAGCTTGAAGAGAAAGGGAATTAACCCTGCTATCATGAAAACTAAAAAGTAACGAACCATCGCCGTCATATTTCATTTTGTACATTATATAACTTTATTATTCATTAATTTACAATCGTAATAGGATGTTATCGGCAAATATAGTTATATTCATGTTGTGTTTCGCCCATATGCCCTATTCGGTGGTGGAATGGTAGAATTTATCACTATTGACTTCCTCTAAGACAAACATTTCCCAATCCATGCTCTTTAATGTATTCTGGTCCCATTTCTGCATACTCTGTCTGTGAAACGAGGCTGTTTTTAAATGATTCACTTTGGGACCACAACTTCATACCCTTCCAAGGATCGAGAGTTGGATCTTTAGCTTTTCTGACATTTAGAGGGAATCCTACCGGCAAAAAGCTGGTGAAGTCATTTTTGATTCTGGCAGTAAAATTAGGCAACACAGACAATCCTCCACATATGAATACATCCTTAATTACATTGTGAGTTTGTCCTGAAGGAGAAAAGTCCCCATCAAGTCGTCTATGTACCAAGTCATCCAGTAATTCTGCAATACCTGCCAGGTCAAGACCAGCAATACTAGGTTGGAACAACACCTCCGGTACTCGTATACGTTCGACATTCAAATGAATTTGATGATTCCTCTTTATAATTTCGGGATGGTTGGCAATTTCCTCAGCATCATGGCCCTCTGCTTGCATTGCTATAGTTACGTTTTGACGAGGTCCATGAATAAACTTGTGTAGCACCAGGTTTTTCCAGTCGAATGTTTGCGATGCAGCGAGTGTATCTTCATGATGGAAATTAGGATCAAATTTCAAAAGTTCTTCTTCTAGCTTCAACACCGCTTGATTATCTGCATCTTGCTCTTCTTCCAAGTTAACGTTGGTGATGTCTCTATAAGCATTCCAATCATCATCGTTGGCACCAAATGTATCGTTCGGATCGTTATCAATACTGGCATTAGCATTCCGACGTCTCTTTCTCGCATTGGGGTTGGTGGAACCGTTTTCATCATTTGCCAAGTCAGCAATATTCTTCATCCGTTGCTGAGCAGCTGCAGATTTTCTGTCTTTGAATGAATCTAATAGATTTTCTCGTTCTTTGATTCTTCCTATGATTTGGGCCAATTCTTGTCTTTTGACATCGCACCAGTCATTGAGATCTCGGTCCCTCCATTCCTGTTGCTCTCTATCATACTGCGCTTTGAGCTCCTCCTCTTCCTTCTTTGCTTCCTTTGCACGCTGGCGGGCTTCGTGATTAGCCTTCATGAGTCGTTGTTTTCTCTTTTCCTTTACTTCATCCTCAGTTAGTTGGTCGTCCGGAATGTCTACGAGTTTCCACGCCGTTTCTGGATCCATATCTTCATCTCCGTCAGGAATGTCTTCGTGACGACCTTTTTTGATGGTCTTTTCTAAATTGACCATATACTTGTTGAAATCGTTCATATCCAGAAAATCTTCGTTTTCTAGTCTCCGTTGAATATTGACTTCCGACATCGAATCGAATTCTTTGCGGACATTGGTGAAATATTCAAATTCCTGCTCCTTCTGTACAAGTTTCTCCAATCGTTTCTGCTGTGCTTGCTCCTGCAATCTCTTTCCCTGTTCTCGTCTCTTGGCAGCTTGTCTAGCCAACTCTTCTTCACTTTTCTTCTTCTCCTGACTTACAGAAATATCCACAGCGGCTTGTACTACAACATCAGTCTTGTCTAACTTATCCATGGACAAAAAACTGCCCAATTCTTCCTGGTAAGACTCCAGAATGTAGCAATGATCCTGAAACAAGAACGTGGTATGAGTGTTGGTAATTTTGGACGGAAAATAAGGATACTTCAATGCTATGAGTCTCTGGAGAAACTGCTGTGATGGGTTCCCACCCCAATCGATTCTTTTGGTCTGCAGCATGATCCCTTTACCGGAAATTACGGGGATGACATGGGTCAGCTCACCTCCTGAGCCAATAACCAAGCCATTGGTGCTGCTATCGAAACCTGGGGTGTTGGCATAAAATGAAAAAAGATGGTCAATACCAAATGTCACCGCAGGAGCCTGGTACGCTTCGAAGAGGAGCTCATACATGTTCTTTCTCTGCTGGAATGGAACCCCTATGGGTTCTGTCATGATTATGGGGTTATTGACCTTGCCGTTATCACTGGTGACACTAAGATGCTCAAAGGAGTAGTCAAAAATGGACTCGATGTAGTCCCAGTTGGTAATTAAGGGACCATCGAAGGGAGCCTTGATGGAGGATTTGGAGGATGGATCACGATAAACATCATTACCAATCAACGTCAACGATGTGAATAGTTTACGATCCCGATACTTGGCCACTAGAGATGGGAAAACGTTACTGGGCACATCACTATTGGTTAATCCGGCTCTAACTAGTGTCGTGCCCAAGTCTATGGCTATAGGCACTCCAGACTCATAGTGAGAGTAGAATGGTTCCGGCTTGGTGGGAGGAGGAACTTCGCGGAGTGGATGCACGGTCTGTGGAGGCAACTCATCAAGGACTTGTGGATTGGGTCCTGTTGGCACCGTCATTATCACGTAGAGAATGGGAGAGAGAGAAAGAGACGAGGAGTTGTAGAAGACGCAAGAATTGTTGAAAGTTGGAACGCGAGTTTGAAGGTCGTGCGCACGCAAATGTGCCTGGATCCAGAAAGCGTCACAAGGTTATGATTTAGGGGAAAACATCCTCTTCTTTAACGGAAGGGTCAGTTCATTTGATTTTAAAGGAAAGGCCTACCAGATAATAGCAATTAATCAATGTCGGGGGAAGAAAGTCAGTTTAACGTACAAGGGTACAACATTGTCACCATATTGAAGAGACTCGAGGCAGCCACGTCTCGGTTGGAGGATATCACCATCTTCCAAGACGAATTGAACAAGGGGCAAGGTAAGGACGAAAGTAAGGAAATTGAAGGTGTTGCACCCGTCACCGGTACTTCAGTACAACCATCACCTCCGGTAGCTTCCGACCCCAAGCCAAAGTTCATTGGCGACTTCTCTAACTTCATTGCCGAGTCGATTACCCCTTTTGTCAACCAGTCTGCCGAAATCGACCCGTTACTTGGCCAGGTTGCCACCGAGCTCGCCGAAGCTTTTGATGCCCAGCTTGCCTTTTTAGAAATCGTCTCTAAGGCTAAGAAGCCAGACTACAGTTCCGAAGAGTTTGCTACCGCTTTAGACCCCATCAACAAACATATTGAAAAAATCAACACCATAAAAGATGGCAATCGTAAATCTCCGTTATCCAACCACCTCAGCACTATTAGTGAAGGGGCTGCTGTTTTAAGTTGGGTTGTCAGCCCTACTCCAGTACCTTTGATTCCCGAGTTCAAAGATAGTGCCCAGTTCTGGTCCAACCGTGTGATGAAAGAATACAAGGATAAGGATCCCAAGCACGTCGAATGGGTTAAACTGTTCCTTCTGATATTCGAAGCATTGAAAGTGTATGTGAAAGAATATCATTTGACTGGCCCTTCATGGAACAGGAATGGTAAACAATTGAAAGAGGTCTTAAATGCAGCACCAGGCCCAACACCAACTCCAGCTGCAGCTGGCGGAGCACCACCACCGCCACCACCACCACCACCACCACCGCCGGCTTCAGTGTTTGAAGATACCAAACCTTCCGGGGGAATGAATGCTGTATTCGCCGACCTTAACAAAGGGGAAAACATCACTTCTGGACTTAAGAAGGTGGACAAATCAGAAATGACCCATAAGAACCCGGCCTTAAGACAACAAGGAGCTATCTCGAAGAAACCAACACCACCCAAAAAGCCCACCAGCTTATCTACTTCCGCACCTAAGACTAAACCTGCAAGAAAGGAATTAGTTGATGGCACCAAGTGGATTATAGAAAACTACACTGCTGCAGATGTCTCCAATAACAGACCGATTATTATTGAAGCCGAAATGCACCAATCGATTTTCATTGGGTATACTAATGATGTGACTATCAGAGTTAAGGGTAAAGCCAATGCTATTTCATTATCAGAAACCAAAAACACCGGGGTTGTGGTTGATTCTTTGATTTCAGGAATTGACATTATTAAATCGCATAAATTCCAGTTCCAAGTGTTGGAAGTGGCTCCATTGATTAGTATTGACAAGTCAGATGAAGGGACAATTTACTTGTCTGAAGCTAGTGTAAAAGCTGACACACAGATTTTCACTAGTTCTACTACAGCTTTGAACGTTAATGTTCCAACTGCAGATGAAGACTACGAAGAATTGGCAGTTCCTGAACAATTCAAGCACACCATCAAGGGTAGTAAATTGGTGAGTGAAGTTGTTGAACATGCTGGTTAGAAATAGTAAACAAACAAGTGTTGATAGCATCCGCACCAAGACGTTGCTGATCATCTTTTTGCTCCTCTCTGGTATCTTATAAACTATATATCTACGATATTGGTCATAGTCAATATAAACTTTACTAGCTACAACAAGCATTCGACTCATGATATATTGCCAAATCTCTATAATAGGGGTTACACTGTAACAAGAAAGTACAGAAGTCAAACCTACCCCCTATTTGCGAAGAAGACAGCACTTTTGCAGTTTACAAATCCCGTCCCGCCACTTTTTGAACCTCTCTTAGCTGAACCTCAATTTGCAACCATGCGGAATTTGCATATTGCGCTTATGCACGTAACGGACTTAATCTAACTGTCAGAAATGTCTAAATTTATACCTTCTGTGGCTGATGTTACATTCCAAAAGCATTACCGAAGAAGGAAAGTTAATAAAGAGTGATTCAACCTATGTGTAGGTTCACGGAAGTCGCTTCAAGTGATAGCTGCTGCTAATGAGGAAACAGGGATTCCTACAGTAGCAAGGCCTGAGAATGAAATACAAGGGTTAAAGAGGAAACTAGGGCAAAGTACGCAAATTATTGCATATTTTGATGGAACACATCGAAAACTTTGTGATTTCAGGAGGTTCTTGGACTAAAATGACCATGAAAGACTAGCAATGGAGGAGCACCTCTCGTACAACTTTTCAGCTACTTTAGCATGAGTTAGTTGAAATCTTGCTGCTGCTATTCCAAATCGACTAGTGAAGCTAGATAATAAGACTACTGCCTAAGAATTGAAAGAGGCAAGACTCAGGAACTGAAGCTGGAGGGTACAATCCTAATTTAAAAGTGCGACCTGCCCGTAATTGCTATTGTCTGAACAGACAACTGTATGATTATCTATTGATCCTGTAAGGTTTGCCTTATGAGTAAACACGTTTAACGCTCTTAACATTCAGAGTTAACCTGTAAGATAATTCTTACATCTTCCATCGAATTAAATCAGGAGTTTACTGCTGAAAAGTACAGAATTTGCTACAGTTCGGAGAGAGAGCTCCTACTCAAGCTTTGTTATCTCAGCAAAACATAAGTTACATAGCTCAGGTACCCAAATTCAGCTCGAAGTCTTCTGGAGAATTCCCGTTTTGTCACTTCCAGGTTCGTGGTATGGTATGGGATGCTATTGAGTGGGTAATTCCTTTGGTGTTGGAAAAGTTGGGTGCAAACTTTAGTCAACAGTCAAAATGAGTTCTCAGTAACTCTAGAACGAGACCTAAGGACAGGGAAATGACATTAATTATATCAATGAAATATGTGACTTACACCGAAGACTCCCTCAAACACCCTTAGCTTCAAGTTAAAGGTAGGTATTTCACGCTGGAGCTATATTCAACCTTTGCAGCAGCTCGCAGAGTTTATTTCCCCATCAGAACATGTAATCTGACTTAATTTCACAACCGTTTACAGCATGACTCTTATCGGACAGTTTATGCAGCAAAATAAAAGTCTTTCACGTGATGCTTTTCACGTGACAAATTCGACCTTAATCCAAAGGCCTCTTCCTATCCACACACAGCCTTGATCCATAGACATCCTCCCTTCTCCACTTGCTTATACCGTATGTATCCGGTCTCTGGTTCCATTGATTTCTACCTTTATTCGTTGCCATTTGAACTTGCATCACGTGACCCATGATTGCTAGAATCTTCCACAAATTTTCAACGGTAAAAATTGAGATTGATATATTTTGTAAAAAAAGTCGAGAAGAGAAGAAAAAGAAAAAAAAAAATCCAGGCAAAAAAAAAAAAAGAGATCCCAGACAAAAAAAAGGAATACTGGCTTACTCATTCTTTTTATCATCTATTCGATACCGGTAATTTCATCTGATCTCGTTATTCGATCCTCATAGCTGTCATGGTCAAAGATACTAAGTTTTATGATCTTTTAGGGGTTTCCCCATCTGCTTCCGATTTGGAGTTAAAGAAAGCCTACAGAAAAGCAGCATTAAAGTATCATCCAGATAAAAACCCATCCCCTGAAGCTGCTGAAAAGTTCAAAGAGCTCAGTCACGCGTATGAAATTCTCGCCGACGAGCAAAAGAGAGAAGTGTACGATTCTTATGGTGAAGAAGGTTTGAGTGGTGGCGGTGGCCCAGGTGGCATGGGTGCAGACGACATTTTCTCCCAGTTCTTTGGTGGAGGATTTGGAGGTATGGGCGGGGGCGCCTCCCGTGGACCTACGCGTGGTAAAGACATCAAGCATTCTATTAGTTGTACATTGGAAGAATTGTTTAAGGGTAGAACTGCCAAATTGGCATTGAACAAGACCATCTTGTGTAAAGCATGTGAAGGTAGAGGTGGTAAAGAAGGTAAAATCAAACAATGTTCTGGTTGTCACGGAACCGGTACCAAATTCGTCACCAGACAAATGGGTCCAATGATCCAAAGATTCCAAACTGTGTGTGACGTCTGTCAAGGTACTGGGGACATTTGTGATCCTAAAGACAGATGTACTGTTTGTAAAGGTAAAAAGACTCAATCAGAACGTAAGATCTTACAAGTCCACATCGATCCAGGTATGAAGGATGGTCAACGTATTGTTTTCTCTGGTGAAGGTGACCAAGAACCTGGTGTTACCCCTGGTGATGTTGTTTTCGTGGTTGATGAAAAACCTCACGATAAGTTCACCAGAAAAGTTAATGATTTATACTATGAAGCCGAGGTTGATTTATTGACCTCTTTGGCTGGAGGAGAAGTTGCATTCAAACATGTTTCGGGCGATTTTATCAAAATCAATATTCTTCCAGGTGAAGTTATAAGTCCTGGTCTCACTAAGGTTGTTGAAGGCCAAGGTATGCCTATCTATAGATCTGGTGGAAGAGGTAATTTATTCATTAAATTCAATGTCAAATTTCCAAAAGATCATTTCGCCAGTGAAGACCAAATCAAACAATTGGAATCGATTTTACCAGCAAGAACCAGTGTGCAAATTCCAAAGGGTGCTGAAGTTGACGAATGTGATTTGGTTGATATTGATCCTTACAAACATCAATCCACCAACAGACGTGATGCCTATGATAGTGACGATGAAGAAGGTGGTGCTGGAGGTCCAGGGGTTCAATGTGCTTCTCAATAGATTTTTGTCACTATTTATAAATATTGTATACTGCCAAGTCTGATAATAAAATTAAATATCTCAGTAGTAGTCTGTATGCTTAACTATGAAAATTATGCTACTCTTTTGATGGCCATGAAGTAGTTCCCGCAATCAGCACGGTCGGTGAATTTCCATCCGTAAGCTGGCAAATAAATACACCCTTTGGTGTCTACCACCTTGAAATTACTTCTAGTATCCGAGTCAAACCACTCCTTAATCTCTGATTGGTTGATATACTTCTCAAGAGTATGGGTTCCTACAGGAACGATTCTTAGAACATGCTCTCCCATGAATATGGTGGTAAACCAGCTAACAAAATCACGGTTAATAGTGGAAATAAATATATACCCACCAACATTAACTCGCTTGAGGATCTCATTCAATACCTCCGCTGGGTAGGTCACATGCTCCAACATCTCAAATGCAGTCACAACATCATAGGTTTCGTCTACGGGCAAATCTTCCACAGCACTCAACTCATACGAAAGCTTGCCGAGGCACGGGTCTTTCATCCGATGCAATTTGGCAGCTTCAAGGACGTCGGTCGATAAATCTATGCCTTTCACCGACCTGATGAAGCGTAATCGTGCAAGCGACTCTGATAGTATACCTCCTCCACATCCCACATCCAATGCTTTCAATTTGGCTGCTTCTAATATACTGTCTCTTCGCAATTCTTGTTCCAAGGTGATTTGGTGTCTGATAGGCTTCGGCAAAAGGTCAATATTGTATGGCGGCACATAAACTTGCTCTTCCACAGGCATGGTCTCGTCATTGAGTTTCAAATTGTTGCGGATAGTATCATAGACGAAGTCCGTTCGGAGGAGATTCATCTTGTGGAGTATTCTCTGGGGCCCATTAACGTCCCACCATGATGACGCCAAAGCGTTGAAATGTGCCATCTCGTCTTCGGTGGCTCCAGTCACCTGCTGGCGAGCCACACGGCCCGAACTTAACAATCGTATGTTTCTAAGCGTTCTGATCATGGGGAATGGGAAGATCTGAAAACCTGCGGTAGCTGAAAAAATGAACAGGAGCTTGAATCATAAAAGTGACCCGTACCCCAAAATATAAAAGACCCATTCCCCCAGTACTCGCTTAATGAAAATTCAACTTAAACTACGTCTTCCTTCTTGTTTATTCGTTAGTATGGAGGACAGTTTGGTGCTCACAAGAGCACGCCGTGCAAACGCCGGGTCGCGATTGAAGCAATTGCTCGAGCTTGAAGAACAGGCTGCTGACATTCAGAGCTCGGTGGGACAGATTATCACCGAGGACGATGAAAACGTGAATTTGTTATTCCAAGAGGATGCAGATGATCAGGAATTTATGGAGCTGCAACTGGAAGAAGAGGAGGAGGAAGAAGAGGTAGAAGAAGGTGATGGTGATGGTGATGGCGAAGAAGCAGAAGGTGAAGCGTCTTCTCCGACCCCTGGCCGAGAGTTGGATCAACTACTATCTGAAGACGAGGTCAAAATCGATTCTGATGATGTTTTGTCAGATTCTGAGATGTCACTTTCCGACACAGACGAAGAAGAAGGAGAGAAACAACTCCAAGAGCAAGAAAAGATCAAAAAACGTAAAATCAAGAAATCACTGAGTTATATACCTGCCATTAAAAAGGCCAAAACTGATCCCATAAAACAACCCAGGGAAACCCCGGTCAAAAAACCGAAATCAGACATGTTTTCATCTGAATCCATGCTACTGTCACTCCGTAGATCATCATCTCGTGCCGCTGCCGTAGAGAACAAACAGGCGGTCGTGAAGAGGCTCAAAGAAAGTGAAAAGAGACGAGCAGCTCAGGTACCAGTAGTGCGAATCAAAGAACGAGAATTAACGCAAGAAGAACGTTTAGAAGAGGCAATAGAAACGGAAAAGGCCAATGTCCTATCGCTTAATCAGTTTAGAGAGCAAGAAATCGTGAAAAATGAGTATCGAAAGCAGTTGTTATTACTGAAACGTGCTAAGTTGAAGAATGTTGTACGATTTATTACCAAAGAAACATTGGTGACTCCATTGGATGACATTAATCAAGCAAGAATCGTTTATGAGCTCAATAATCCTAAGAGTAAATCAGGTAGAAGAAAGAAAGGGACTTTCAGCTTTGATACTGACCCTAACCCCAGATTGCCAGGAAAAGTCGATCCTGAATTGCCTTATTATAGGAAGGAAATGGAAGAAAAGGAGAAACAAGAAGCAGAGGAAAAGAGAGAAGACTCAAATTACTTGAAAGAAGGCAAAGATGAAGAATTGAAGCAAGGAGAAGAGGAACACAATGAAGAACCGAATGACTCGAAGGAGGAGGAAGATAAGGAACAAACGTCAAATGAAGAGGGTAAAGGAGAGAAAGAGAAAGAGAAAGAGGACAATGCAAAATTAAAAGAAAAAGATGAAGGGTTACTTTCGGAGGCAAATGGTGAAATGACAGATTCAGAGAGCATAGATCAAGGAATCAAAATGGATGATGAGGAAAAAGAAACTGTGGATATTGAAATGAATGTGGAAGATCAGGCAAACGGCGAAAAGACACAGGAAATAGATGGAGATAGCGGAGGAAAGATGCAACAAACAACTGCAAATCAACAGGAATCAGAAAATTCGGAGGAGAGCGAAGATGGAGACAAAATAGACAGCGCTGAGGGTGCTAAAATTGAACATTCTGAAAATAAGCAGGACAACATCAACTCAGAATCGCCTATAAAGGAAACCCAGGGCTCGGAGGCTAATCGTGAGCTGAAACGGGTTAAGTTTAACCTTGATGAGCCATCACAAGAACCTCCTTCATCAAAGGGTACTCCAATACCGGAAAATAGCATAGAGGTCGAAGAAAACAACATTGTGTTTGAAGGACCAGCCCACAAGGTTGCCAGAAACATGATCTATCTCATTGACTTCGACGAGGACGATAGGAACATGAGATTATCTGACCAGAATGTTAAGGCCATACTATTTGGTGAACAGGCTACTCTACCTGCCTCACGATTCTTAACCGAAACCACAACCATCTTGAAAATTGGCAATGTCGAAAACCCTTATGCTATTGTCAAAGAAGAAAGGGACGAAATGTTTGAGTCCATCGATGATATTACCGAAGACAGCGCCATGTTTGACGAATTGAAGAGGCTTCCTCGTCTTGGAGTAGCAGAAGAATTTGTCGAGGAAGAAGAAGAAGATACTAAAGAGGAAGAGGCGATTATTAATATCAAAACTGAGGCACCTACCGGTCTTTACTTGCCTAATGGGAATAAGAAGAATTGTCTTATTACAGGAGCAGAAGTCAAGTACTTCGATCCTTCTAACGGAATGCCTTACAGCAGTGTAGAAACATACAAGGTTCTTAAAGCTATAGAACAGGGTAACATACCGTGGTATAATGTTACCAGTGAATTCAACAGCTGGGGAGGGGCGGAGGTTTACTTGGGATCCAGAGATGGTTCTGTTAGACATGCTAAGGGAGTTCCTGAAGGATTCGATGACAGCGTAGAGCTTGAAAGTTGAGAAGATCCGTTGAAATAAACATTTCAAAAGGTACATTAACAATTTACGAGGTTAGCTGACAATAACCATATTTAAGTGTATTTACATATATAATGATATAATGACTTCTACTACTCCTATGTAGCATGTTGAACGTCCTTTTCGTGGGCTCGGATCAAATCGGCCTGAAATTCCATCAACTTCGACCTCAAAATAGGAACGAACAATTTTCTGATCTCGGCCTTATGATTATCGGCAGTTATCTCAAAAACATATTCATCCTCTTCCTGATCATGAACAAATTCAGGAATACTAATCTTGGCCGAAATGCTCTTTTCATCTTCTTTGGTGGTGACATCTACAGTGAATGACAACTTCATGTCGTAGATACACAAGACTTTGCCTTTCCTTTGGGTCACATCACAATCTCCAGTGACGGACTCCACCTTCGAAAGAATGAACAATAAACTATCATTTTCAGTCTGGAGATTTATGATCTCGCTCTCAAAGTAGTCTTTGGACCATGGCAAGCAATTTTTATCAACCCAATGCCTATCTGGTTAGATGGAGCGAACAAAATAGACTAGAACCTTCGTACATACCAGTTATTAGGATTATGAACAACCATCTCCGATCGATGAGTAGTAAGACTTGGTGAAAAATTGATGACATTTTGGTCTCGAAAGAAATGCGCAAAGTTAAACATCCGTACATACATAAAATAAGAAATTTTGCAGCTATTGGGTTTAAGTGAATTACAGACACACTTGTGCATTGTTGGAGCTTCATCGGGGCATTAATTCAATTTTTCGATCCAGTTCTGCAATAGGAGACAAATAAAGATTAATGACCCGAGAAACATTACGAAAAGCCTTAATAATTCCCTGATGAAAAATAAAGAGAGGATGATTAGTGACGCCCTTTTTCTGAATCGCCGAGAAAGCATTTCCTTCTGCCACGATGCCTGAGCCAGCATGAAATTGAAATAAATCAAACTGGACCATAGGCAATAGCCTCCGATAAGGATCAAGCACAGAGCCTTCACAAAAGTAAAACCTAGATAGCTGATTGTTTCTTTACCTTGAGTGTATACAATAGCTAGAATGAACGCTTTTGCTAGATCACGGGGATCGATGTCGTAAATGTTGGCGAACATGTCTGGAAAAGTTTTGAAACAATAACTGAGAGCCAAAGTAAAGCCTGCGTAAAAACAACATGCAGAAATCATTTGATGTTGGAAAATAACCTGAATCAGAAATAAGGTGAACAAGTTCTCTTCAGTGGTGCATCTGTCGATTTCAGGGGCATAGTAGGGTTGATCTACCGTTAATACTCTGATTCTTCTTGCCTTTTCCTCGAGTAAGATCAGCTCATAAACCACAGAAAAGAAAGATTGCAGCCACATTAAAATAGAAAAGATAATCAATACCATCATTGGCCACCAGGAGGAAATCTTCTTGTTGATAATGGCATGCAGAATAAAGACACCAAGTCCTATCCCAATTACTGGGGTTACACTATAAAGAATCAAAGCCCAAGCATGTTGTTTGTGCTGGCCTGCGATACCGAATAAGTCAAAGAATGTCCCAGGTGCCGTTGATATATAAGCAAAGCCATAATAGCCAGCAGACCGTCGGATCGCCAAACTTACTGGACCGAGTTTCATACAAAGTACAGATAGAATTTCCTTCAAAATTTTTTGGAAGCGTAAGCTGTTAAAGAGAAGTGTTCTCCCACTAACATCATAAAGGTCGGCAATTTCTGGATTACTATCAACTTTGAAACCAGAAAAGGTGGCTCCCTCGATTACTCCTACGGTATACATCGCAATTGACGAGGCAGCAATACTTGGTGATAATGAACGGATCTTTTTAGGTACCAATGAAAGAACGAATTGGGGGGTAGTTAACTTTTTTGCCAAAGTAAGTGACCATACCGTGGAAGTACAAGTGATCAACACTACTGAAATGTATATGGTGAGAGCAATGAGCCATTTACGGTATATGGAAAGATTAGCAAGATTTTCCTGGTCGTCCATGATGAATTTATCCGCCTCTGACATCAAACTACTTCTTCGCCAGGAGATACTCCTAGATAATTGTCAACATCATTTAAAGTTTACAGGGTGGCAAGTAATAATGGTTAAAGCACGATACTGTATATGTCTCACGGCTAAAGAAATTAATATAGCGAGATGGTAGACCAAGATCAAAAAGCACCATTTAGTATTCAAAAATAGTCCCTATTATTCGTCCTAGAAAAACATTGCCAACTGCTCTTCTAGCACTGGATAATGCTCATCCCACCGCATTTTTAACCTCTTGAAGATATTACAGGCTAGTAATATTGCACAACTACTCACAGTAATGTACATGATATCTTCTCCAACTTGACGAGTGTTAATGTAGTAAACGTTGGTAACCATGTTTGGAAATGCAACAAAAACGTAGAAAAGAGCCGAAGCAAAGCCAGTGTAGAAACATAATGCAAAAGTCATTTGATGACGCGAAATAGCCAGAATCTGTGATATGAGGGAGTTGATAATACTCTCATCACTTTTGGCTCTTTTTGCAGAAGTATGATAACTTGAATTTCCTGTTGATTTTCGTATTCTTCTTGCCTTTCTCTCGAGTAGTTCCGGCTGATAAGTCTCGGGCACCATCACGATCACAGTCCACATCACAACACACAAGATAAGCAATGCTATGAAAGACCACAAGAACGTGATAAGCTCGTTGGCAATGGCATGCAGAATGCAAAAACCGAGTCCCACACCAATTACTGGAGTTACACTATAAAGAATCAAAGCCCGGGCATACTGTTGGTGCTGAATGTGGGAATTTCGGTGGTCCAGACAGAAAAGGTCAGAGAAAACCCCAGCTGCACCTGTCAAAAACGCAGCACTAAATATGCCTGCAGCATGTCGGACAGCAGGAATTATTCCGTCTGTCTTTTTACCAAATTTACCAAACGCAGTTAAAGCTTCGAAGCAAGTTGTTAAAAATAGTGTACTCAAGTAACCGATTTTTCTCCCATGAATATCTTTGAGACTTTTAAGTTTGGCTCCAGTGTATAGTCCCAAGATATAAAGTGCTATTGGAAGGGAAACTGTGTTAGGCCTGTTGACTTTGGAAGAAGAATTGAACGAGGTGCTGGCAAAAGCAAGAGTCCATATGGTGGAGGTACAGGTGATGACAACTGCTGTAGCGCACATCATCAGAACAATTAGCCATTTACGATGGTCGGGGAGGTTGGAAACATCTTCCTGGTCGTCCACGCCATCGAAAGTAACAAGCAATGGATCCTTCTCTGACATCGTACCGTGTCCTAATATTGGATTTGATACCGGGGGTTTTTCAAGATTATGAGTGTTAATAAACCTCCGTGCATCATTACATAAGCCAATCGAAGGTATTGAGTCACTTTCAGACGACATGCTTTGTTTTCAGACAACTATGGGTCCCATCCTACAACATCCACCATTTTCAACCACCATGGAATCATCACCGCAACTCCTTCACTGCATAACATTGCATTTCTACGTCCCATTCGCCTTATGCCTCCGTGCACCAGCCGCACCTCATGCACCACCTGCACATCCGACACGAAAATTTCACTTTGTGCAGTGTGTCAAACTATGAATAGCTCAAATCAACACAACCACTGGGATAAACAACATCCTCATGGACCAAAACTCCAATGCCTGATATCGAATTAACCAGTCTTCCAGGAAACCTTCACAGCGCCAACGTTAACACGTCGACTTCGACTGCTAATAACAGCAACAGCAGTGGGAAATCGCTCGAAGATGGATCGATTCCTCTTTACCACGACGTTGAGAAATCATCTAACCCAGATTATCGACCTAGCACCTCATCCGTCCAGCGCAAGCTCATACTTTCCTTAGTAACAGAATCGGTGATAGGCTTTTTAGTCTACTATAACTACACCGCTATTGGAGCTCGACTGTCTCCGTTGGTGGCACCAACGTTACTTGGGGCAGCTACCGCATCATTGGCCCAGTCGTTGAACCAATATTCCCGGAAAAAGTTCAGTCTCAACAGAATTTGCAAGTTCATCGTGTGGGGGTGTATAAACGGATGTTTTACAGCATTATGGATTGATATTTTGCTCAACCGTATAGACAATTTGATATACAGAATTATGGTGGACCAAATGGTGGGAGCACCTGCTTTTCAAATGATCTTTAGTATTCTCAACAGCTTATGGGATACAGGAGACATCTCTCCTGCAATGAGACAATCGTATTTGAAGGCTTTGAAGTATGGCTACTGTTTCTGGCCGTTTTTTTCAGTATGTGCATTCGTTTTCATTCCTCAATCAATGATATTCTCCGCCAACTGCTTGGCTACTTTGATATGGAATCTGATATTGAGTAGAATCAGCTAGACTATATAGTGTATACATAATTAATAGACCCCCGTGGACAATACATGCTTTTCATCAATGTCTGAACCAAGAAGTAGGTTAGTTTCTTGGTTTGAAGTTCTTCAAAGGGTCCTTCTTACCTCCCTTCTTATGAACCTTTCTCTTGTTCTTCTTATGAAATGGCACAAATCCCAAATCCTTTACTTCTCCTCTAGCGCTTTCAGGTAATAAGTAATCTGGAATTCGTTTCAAATGACTTTGAATTCTTGACGGATGTAATTCCTTATCATGCCTCAAACTAGCTAAATCTTGGGGGTTTTCTTCGAAGTATCTCTTTAATTTCTCTGAATTGACTAACTCATTCTTCAATTCCTTGATTCTAGCCTCTCTCACGGCGGTTCCAGTAACGGCTCTGAATGCATCTTCTGCTCTATAACGGAATCCTTCTACTTGGTTCATATCAAATTGATATGGTTTTATTTCAAATCCTCCTCTTTCTTGTTGTTTCAATACTCTCTTCAAAATCTTCTCGTCTTTTTTGGATGTCGCCAAAGTGGCAGTTTTATGTTTACCAACTTCACTGGCGGGTATTATAAATGATAATGCAATTCCTTTCTTTCCAGCTCGGGCAGTTCTACCAATTCTATGTATGTATGCTCTGGAGGTGGTTGGTAAATCAAAATTCAACACACAGGCAACGTTCTGGAAGTCAACTCCTCGAGAAACTCCATATTCTTTATCGTTATTTGATGCTTTTTTCGACTTTTTCTGAGCTGGTGCTTTTTCTTCTTCTTCATTGTCATCGTCATCGTTGTCCACCACAGAATCATTAGTGTCGTCAGTAGCAATAAGTAAATGGTAGACATTCTTATTGAAAGCATCAACAATGTGTAAACGGGAGTTGATTGGAAGTTCACTGTTCAAAATACAACTTTTGATACCAAACTGTTCCAAGAACAACTTGAGCCTATAACCTCTTTCGATGTTATTCACAAAGATCAAACTCTTTCCCTTAATTAAGTTCAACTTAAAGATGACGTATGCTAACAAAAACTTATCAAATTCAGTAGTTTTGGCGTAATATTGAATCAAATTCTCATTATTCACATTTTCGTCATTCAACTTCAAAATCGCAGGTTTCGTACAGAATTTGGTTTTGATTTGTTCAATGTCTTTGTTGATAGTAGCAGACATTAAAAATGTTTGTAGGTTCTTTTTGATTGGGAGAAACTCTTCTAACTTGGTTAAGTCATCCAAGTAGCCATACGATAATATTAAATCAACTTCATCAATAGTTAAGTTGGTAACTGAGATAAGGTCGATTTCCTTTTGGTTGTTTTCGAGCATGGCAATCAATTTAGCTGGTGTAGAGACAATGATTTCAGGCTTGTTGATTAATAATGACTGTAACACTTGGTCGGATAAGTTAGACGAAAGGTTAATGATGCCTATGTTAGTACCACAAAACACCAATAGCTTTTCAATAAATTGATAGACTTGGTTAGACAATTCTCTCGTTGGCACCAAGATGATACTCTTTATCTCATGGTTATCTTTGTTATAGCTGTTACTGATATCAGTCAATATATTTTGAATGATAGGAATCGAATATGCTGCGGTTTTACCTGAACCAGTTGATGCTTTGGCAATAATGTCTCTTTTCTCTTCTAATGCCAATGGGATGGCACTGGACTGGATTAACGTTGGGTTTTCAAATCCTAACTTGTCCACAGCCTGGAGTAATCTTGGATCTAAGTTAAAAGACTCCCAAGTTGTGCTGTTATCTACGTAGGCAGCAGAAGCAGCTTTAGTTGAACTCATGCTGTGGTTTGGCAGTTGAAGTAGCTTATTTCCATTCCAAATTTGAGATGAGCATTGATTTTTTTGGCTGAAAAATTAATTTTTTGTGTCAAAAATGTGGTGCACGGGTATTTGCATATGGCATGAGCATCATGTCTAGGAATTGGCGAAACATGCCACAGTAAGTCTATCATAGATAATGTGACGTAGCTAGTGAATGGTCTGAGACCTTTTAAGTATACATCTATCAAATAAATGTGAGATATTTCTCCCCAATTCCGATAATATGGGTTGCAAATCGCTACTAGGCCACTTCTTAGCAGTTAAGTTACCAGCCTTTTCCTTATTTATAAGTCTTCTCTCATATTTCTTTTGTCGTATTCAGTAAAGCAACGAACGTCTGGCGGCAACCGTGGTAACTTCGTTATAGCCATGATTGAGTTTTTTTTCTTCAACACAGCATGAAGAAAGGAGTACATGACCTTGCATTCCATATGCTATTTCGTCTGCCTGGGCCACTCTGAAAAAGATGGCCTTGTCACTTTCACCATTATATACACTCTTTACATCTTCTGCAGCCAATTCAAATCATCTTTGCTTAAGATGTTGCAAAACTTTTTGAAACTTATATGCAGTCGTGGTACATCAAAAGTTCATTACTTCTTTTCCCCATGGAACCGTACGTGAAAGCGCTATTTGAGCCTTCAAGGCAGTATTTAACCGCATATCATGACGAAAGAGAGGCCGTGATACGATATTGTCGAGATATTACGTCAATTTCCAAGAAAATCATCTTCAGCACTCACCGAGTAACTGGCGAAATCAATACCGAAATTAGAACCCAGTTGTTGAGCCATTTGACCAAATTAGCTGCTGCAATCTCTCAAGTATATGAAATCTACTCCAAATCGGCTCGTTTTGCATCATATAAATCCAGCATCTCTAATGCAGTAGAGGAAATGGTGGAAGCATTCACTTTCTTGTACTTCATCACTACTGGTGAGGTTTTGTCGTATGAAACGTTCCTTTCTGCTACTGACATGATAATAAAGGCAATGGTTGAACCGGGACTTGAGATTTTGACTCGTAATATGGACGTTGAAGGTGTGAATGAGATTAGTAAATTCATTACAAAGGCCGATTTTTGTATGGGATTATTTGATCTCACAGGAGAGATTATGAGATATTCAATTGTCCGGATTTCCAGTTCGAAAAGCGGTTTGGACAATGAGATTGTGAAGAATTTACAACTCATGAGATCCATATATAGTGTTTTTGACCAACTAATGATGGAGTATCCGAACCTTCTGGTCAGCCAGGGAAGCTTTTCCTCGGAGAAGGCAGGGAAGAATGCCGAAGGTATGAAGAAAAAGTTGTTGGTATTAAAACAGTCCATCAGTAAAGTTGAGGATGCTATTTGTCAGGTGGCAATTAAAGGGAACGAACTTATAGACCTAGAGATGTAGACAAGAATATATGTACAATTAATCTACACCATCTACAATGAAGATACAGCCTAAAATCATCAATTACACTATACACAGCTATATTCTTGGTACTGCACCACCAGGAGAAGTTTCGGTTCTTGCAGTCAATCTTTCTACCCCGTCTTCAGTTACCAACAACATTTCTTCGAACTGGGCGGAGTATTTCCCATCAGCAGTCACCGAAGTCCAGTTATCAGGCCAAGTTTTGTCTTTCCAAGTTCCCAAATTGATCATAGGTTCAATGGTAAACACCATACCTGGCTTAGCAACACCAATCGCCTTGTTTCTGGCGTAATGAGGAATGTTTGGCTGACAATGGAATAACTGATTTACTCCGTGACCACAGTAGGTTCGCACAACTGAACAATTATGTTCCGAAACGTATTTTTCAATGATATTACCAATTTCTCTGAATGGTAAGCCCGGCTTAACCAGCTCAATGGCCTTGTCGAGGGCTTCTCTACAAGTTTCCACGAGGTTGACAGTGTCGGGGTTGGTTTTAGCCTTATCACCTACGTAGTAAGTTTCATTCAAATCAGCATGGAATCCAAGGTAGTAAATGGAAACATCCAAGTTCACAATATCACCATCTTTCAACACCGTTTTATCAGGTATACCATGACAAATGACTTCGTTGACGGAAGTACAGAATGATTTGGGGAAGTTGTAGTAGTTAAGTGGTGAAGGATAGGCATTTCTCTTGACACATTCACGATGTAAGATTTCATCTAATTCATCAGTTGTAATACCTGGCTTGACATGCTTAGCGGTTTCATCGAGAATTTCACGAGAAACCTTTGCACATTTTTTGATTTTCGTGATTTCTTTGGGTGTTAAAATGGTGATTTTACCTACTCTGTCATATTTGATTTCACCGATGGGTTTCCCGTCTTGTGCATGATCTGGTAATTTGATATGTTTGGGGATAGTACGTTTAGGAGATAACGGGTATTGAGGTCTCAAATCCCCGGTATAGGTGAAAGTTGGCCATGGGTTGTATGGTCCTTCGCTACCGTCTTCATTCAAATGGATGGACTTATGAATGGGCCAACTACTTCGGAAACAGGTCTGATCGCAGAAAACGTTGGTAATACCTGCCTTAAGGCAAACAGGACACTTTAAAGCACTTCCAGTTTCTTTCCCACAAGTAGGAGCAGCGCAAACGGAGGTCATAGATGGTGATGGAGGGGATCAGGTTATTTTTCAGACTTTTTTTTTTTCTGTTTTCTTATATCATCAAATTTCGGGAGTGCACATAAGTAAATGGCATTGCGTTTTCATAAGGTGATTGTGGTTCAATAAGTGGAAATGGAGGTACTTCCGTATTCTGTGTCGCAGGTTTGTATGGTTCAGGGTGAGCTGTGTAATGGAGGTACTGAGGTCTGTATGTTTTGTGGGATAGAACTCAGCCAGATATCCACAAATTCTGGGGAAACATAAATGGCTGCCAAAAGCTCATCTCAATGATGAACGCTGATAGACCATGTTGATATATGGATCTCAATGGGACTCTGCTTCTCTCGAGAGAAAGAAGTTTGAGAGGTCAGGAGATCCAGACTTGGCCAAAATAGTCACTCCATATTATGGACCCCAAATTGACTCCTATTCGAAAGTGAGATGCTTCCTACATGGTAAAGATCAGATCGATATATTGAGAGTAATTACAAGTCAGTACAATCAGTTATGTAGAAATTCCCAAATTCTCTGGGCCAAAACTCAACGGCAACAAGTCGTTCAAGTATACTTTGATGAACTTACTCCCGGTGTTGTCAAACATGAAGATCGGGATCGTAGGACTGAATTCTCGGATAAATTGTCGACAGATTCCACATGGCGAAATGGGTTCTTCCGAGTCGCTAGAAATAGCAATGGCGATGAACTTCTTACTGCCCTCGGTCTGAAATTTTGTTAGTAGGTAACTTTTTCCGGTGCATTATTCAACATACTATGGCCTTGCAGATGGTTGTTCTTTCGGCACAGACGCCGGCGCCGTAGGAGGCATTTTCGACATTAGCTCCGGAGAAGTATTGATAGTCCTCGGTTATGAGGGTACAACCCACCCTAAACACGTTAGTATCGGTGTCGGTGACACGTTGGTGGAGGGTTTAGACATACCTGAACTTGGAGTAGGGTGAGTATGAAACATCACGAGCTAATTGTTAGAAAAGAACCGTTAATGGAGTGGCTACACGTGCACATACCCTTTAAGCACAAGTCTTTGAGCTGCTCGAACTCGTCATTGGTCAATTCCAGATGATCTCTATAAACAAAGCTCATTACCCAGAGAAGAAACAGTGGTGAAACGAGTTGTTCTTGTCGCTGTTGCGCGCCAGCAGAAAATCTCTCCCATCTGATACAATCTTGAAACTCGCAAGATAAGTAGCTAAATAGCCATAGTTTGCGCCCTAATGCTGGCTCTCGAATCCCAGGGCTGATTCAGTTGCTGCTAAATTCCACAAATGGCTGTCTTTTTCTCTCTAAGGTAATTTTATTTCTGCTTTTCCTCTGTTCCTCTCGTCTTTGTACCTCCATGTGGTGTACGGCTCTAAATCCAGCACAAGCTGTGAAATGACATCATCACTACAAAACCCTAACTTCCGGCGAACCTCTCTCAACCTCGAGATTGAAAGTCTATTTTTCTGGCTGCTCTTTCAGACGGTTTCTTCTGGAGAAGCGGTCTTTGGGGGTTGTTTTTATCTGATACATCTCGCTTTTGAATAACTATCCATCAATAATTTGTCACCTTGTCAACGGTTTAACTACATTCTTTGTTCCTTTTTTTTTTTTTTTTCTTCGTTTTATGTTATAACAGAAACAGCACTACAGGTCTTTTTTTTTTTTGTTTTTTGTTTTCTTCGTCTTTAACCGTCCGTTCCCCGTTCCCTTAGTTATACAACGCCATGAGTGAACTCTACTTCTTGCGACACGGAAGTAGAATTGACCATGCGTTATTGCTGGACGCGAATGCTCAGCCTTTAACTTCATCCGAACCATTTGACCCTTCTATCTCGATATCTGCTATCAACCAATTAGACCAAGCAGGGACGGATATCCTCAACCTCACCCAGGTGTTCGACACGAATTCGACGGAAACCATCAGAAAAAATATCTTCATCCATTTCTCTCCCTACTTGCGATGTTGTCAGTCGGCCGATGTTCTTGTCACCAATTTGAAGCTCAAGTTGGCAGAAAAGTTCCCCAACTATAAGATCCGGTTCCAACTATTAGGTGATTTCGCATTGTCGGAATGGATTCATGATAAAATGAAGAATAAGCCTCCGTTCATGGACTCCAACGATGCCTATCAGATGTACACACCCAACATCAAGACGTTGGTCAATAAGAACTTGGTGTCAAATTTCAGACCTACTAACAGTTTAGGACCATTCAACGGACCGGAGCTAAGTTATAAGGATTATCAAACTAATTGCAAGAAATATTTCCAGAAGTTGGTCGCCACCTACGATAAGCCAAATTACATCAAAAATAAAGATATCATCATTGTAGTCAGTCATGGCTACGTCATCAATAATTTTATTTCATACTTCACAAATCATCCTATTTTTGACGAAATACCCGAAGCAAAGGTCAACTATGCATCTCGGGTCATGAAGAAAGAGGTCGATCCGGATTCAGAGGAAGCTCACAATCCAGAGAATTATAATTGGAAGTTGTTTAAAGATGCCCTACTGTTGGTAGAATCAGAAGATGTCGACTCCTTCTTGAACCTCGATACCGATATCGTCTACTATAAAACCAACTTCATCAAACGGGACGAATTCAATGAAGCTCCCAACACCAGTTCCAACCATTCCTTTCTCGGTAAGCCTCTTTTCCAAGAACGACCTCGGCCCTCGTTCAAAATCGAGTCTTCCAAAACACAAGTCTGCCCGGATCCTCCACCATCAACTCCATTAAGCACCAAGCAAAATCATGAAAACCCTAAAATCATCAAAAACTATAATCCCATCTGTCCGGCTGCTAGAGATTGGACACCACAGCTCAAGAATCAATTCAAGATCAAATCCGAATTTCAATTGAAAGTAATGCATGATGAAGATTTTAGACACGATTACTCCATTACCAATCATCCGCAACATCCTATTTCGCCAGAAGTCTCTCCTAATTCCAAACCCACGAGAAATAATTCGGTTATTGACTTGAGTAAATTGATCGATAATGATGACATCTACAAACCTATGAAGTTGAAATATTCCACCACTTCGGAGATTCCGATCCATAAATTGAATTCCAAGGTCAATTCTCAAGTCAATCTTGCGGCGTTCCAAAGAAGTGCTAATGCTGTCAGCTCGGGTAGTTCCAATAATTCATCCAATGAACCTTCTTACACCGATTTACCCGGTTACCTTAGTCAATTACAACAGAGGAAAAGATCATTATCAAATCCAATTAATGTCACTGTAACTCATAATGCAAAGGATTCATACTTTCCTTCTAATGTCATCTCTAGGGTCAGGTCCCCTCCTGAGGGAGCAAGTGTCATGTCTAAAGTAAACTCAGCAGCTTCTGATGGTGGGTCGATCCTGAATATAATTTCTCCTTTGGAAAGTGATGCTGGCGATTCTGATTTGGATATAATAAAAGAGTTCCGTGATGCTAATGGTCCTCCTACTCCAGGAGCATTCGAAGGTTCCAATTTCGACTTCGGTTCTTTTGGTAATTCTGGGGCTTATTCGATCTTGTCACCTAATTCAAACTCATCTGCATCACTCTCTAATAACCAAGAAGCCAATAGGAGAGCTGCTGCTCCTCAGCAATTTAGTAACCCATTGTTGAACCGGGCAACGTCCTTGAAATATAAGCGTAACTTCACGGGACCAGGAGGGAAGTCATTATTGGCCAAGTACCAGCAACAACAACAGAGTCAAAAAGAGGACTCTTCTGACAAAGAAGAGGCTTCTGTGAGTCCACCTTCGACTAAGCATCATCATCACCATTATCATCATCATGACTCTGAGGTTAATCAAAGAATATTTTCTCTTTCATTCAACTCGAAGTCTGCCAGTAAATCTGATTCCAAAATCACTTCATCTACGGAATCTACTGTAACTGCTTCCGACACGAAAACGGTTACGGACGAAGATGGTAATCACCATCATCATCACCATCATCACCATTATCATAAACCAAGTAGAATAAGAGATAGTTTTTTGTCATCTGAGTCGTTGGGCAAGAAAGACACCCAAGTCAAATTATTTGACCACAAAAAACCCCAGTCGATATTCTACAGTATAAATTCTGATGGGAACGATTCCGACAACGAAACTGACCAACACGAGGTTAGTAACCACGACTCGGATAGTGATAGTGATGAGTCCATCAATTCAGAGGTTTCGGATGGAAAACCGAAGTCTAGCGCTAAAAATTCGCAATTCATATGGTTTGGTAATAATAGATAGAATATAATAAATAATGTTTATAGCAAAGGGTAGGACGTTGAAATAAAGCCACTTCAAGACAACTGCAATTTGTTATATTAATTCGGTGAGCTCTGAGTGATGTACATCTCTGAATGCTAGCAGAAGCAAGAGCTTATCTAGTATTTACAGTACTAAGTATTGAATGCTGCAAAGTCAGTGCAAAGATGCATGCTACTTTCTCTCTTCTTTGGTAGTAAAACAGATCCGTTTGTATTTTTTCATAATTTTTCAATTATGCTTAAAAGTTTCAAATTTTCGTTGTTTCTCCAAAAGGATTCACCCTCTAGCTTGTATGATTATATGTAGATATTACACTGCCACAGTAATTTTGACAATACAAGGCTGAGTTTCTCTCAAGCAGCGGACTTTCGTGAACAGACCATTCATTCAAATGAACAGATAAAACTACTTTCTCCACCTCGCTTCTGCTGATATTGTAGATAAAGTATGCTCATTTTCGTTATTATCAGTTGCGTACAATTCTTTTCGTAGCTGCAAATGCGCACTCAGATTTTATTCACATAAAAATCTCACTTATCTCGTTTACGTCTCCTCTCCAACTCTTAATTTTCATAATGAATGGCCCTGATGTTGTCATCGGGCATACTAATAGCAATTCCCAGCCAGACATGTCATTAACGTCCAACACCACCACCATTGGACTCTCCAAGGACTTAATTGTACCTGTCATCATCAAGGTCTGTTACCTACAACCATCAAAGCATTCCATCCCCAAACTAATAAATTCATTGATACTAAGCAGCGAAAAGTACTCTGATCTGGAAATCTTCAAGCGCTTGCTGAAGGTCAACCTAAACTCTGATTTGTTTATCAAGATAGAGGTGTTTGATGGAAACAATAATATACTATCTAACCCCATACAAACCAATTATCAGAGTTTCAATAACAATAGAAGAATTTGGAATAAAGCCTATAAATTGCCAATAAATTTCCATCAGTTATCCATTGACTCCTACTTGAAGTTCACCGTGTACGAAATCATTGACTCCAAACCGGTGCAGTTTGGTATAGGCTTCTTATCGGTGTTTAATAAGAAAAATTCGACCTTGAGAAAGGGATCGTGTAAAATCACCATCCACACCAACTTTAAGAAATTTTCCCACGCTCCCAAAACAGGATCCAACTCCAAGAACCCTTTCGTCGACTACGGTGATATCCCGGGGGTTACCGTACTTGAGCAAAGATTGATAAATTACGAAAATGGTGATTATCCTCGTTCACTGTGGCTTGATAAATGGGCGCTACCCAACATTGAAAAGCAACGAAATCTCAACTTGAAAAATGCTCTTTCTGTAGACAGCTATAAATATCAAAGAGATGATAACAGTGAGATTCTAAATGATGATTCCGAAGATGGCAACGTCATTGATGAAACTGACGAAATACTCTACTTCCTTTACCTTGAACTTCCTAACTTTGACCTTCCCATAGTGTTTTCGGATTCCACCTACAACACTCCTAATCCATTGAGCTTCACTACGAGTGCCGAGAACGATTTGACGGGCACCTTCCAAACTGCGAACACTAACTCGATTGTAAGCTCCATCGATATACCCATGACCAAAAAGAAGTCTTCTGGGTTGAAGGTATATGATCCGGACTTTGAAATCACCAATTTGCAGACATTACAGTTGCAAAATATAACCCCAGGTGCCGATATGAATTCGAGCACTAATGCTGGACATCTTCACAGCAATAATTTTGATCCAATTGAATTGAAATTTCATAAATTGGAAAGAAATATAAACAACAATTCAATCCTTGATAAAGAACTCAAACCAACTCCTCAACTTAGAGATGAGCTCTTGAAAATTTTAACCAAACCATCCAATATTGAACTAACTGATATGGAAAAGAACTTGGTGTGGAAGTTTCGTTATTATTTTTCCAAGAACAATGCCAACACTACTGTATTCGTAGATGATATCCAAAACAATGATGTGGCACCAACTCCAGCAGCTGGCAGTAGAACTGCTAAGCTGTTCTTGCCGAAGTTTTTAAAATCCATCAATTGGGATAACGATTATGAATTGGATCATGCATTCAATGAAATAATTCCAAAATACTGGAGTGTGGATAAGATTCAGATCGGTGATGCCCTTGAACTCTTGAGTAATTACTTCAATCCATACAGTTTGACGTCCGAATTAAGAAGAAAGGCCGCAGCTGCCGTGAATACTAGTAACAGTTCTGGCACCTCAGCAAGGAACAAGACTAATAAGGATCAAATCGCCAACACCGAAGCCAAACTAAGAAAGATCTTCAAAAACGTAGTATTTCTTAGAAAGTTTGCCGTTGATCGATTGAAACTAGCTAGTGGAGAGGAATTACTACTTTATTTATTACAATTGGTTCAAGCATTGAAATATGAATCAATAATCTTCGATAATACCTCTGATTCAATGTCTATCAATTCATTTGATGGATTTTCACCAGAATCTTCTACATCATCTGCGTCTGAAGCAGAAGACCTGGATTCTATAATGAAGTCTCCCTTGGCCACCTTCCTTATTGAAAAGTCCATTGAGAATAGTAACTTGGGTAATTTTTTTTATTGGTACGTCAAGGTGGAAAATGAAGATCAAATTAATAATCCAAGTAAGCATCCAATCAAAATCTATTCCTTGGTGCTTAACAGGTATATTGAGAATTTGAAGAAGTTTTGCCTTGCTAATAAAACTCCTACATATGAGTATCTCAAGAGACAAATTTGGTTCATCAAGAAACTCACTCGTCTTGTTGAACTCTTGAGGTCGACCTTCAAGAAAAATGAAGCCACGGCAAAGAAAATTAAATTTTTAAGAGATTACCTTGCTGATGGTTCCAATGAATTACTAAAATTCCCTGACCCATTCCCATTACCTTTGGATCCTTCTATAATTATCTGTGGGTGTTATCCTAACGAATCCTCTGTGTTTAAAAGTTCTTTGGCACCGTTGAAGATTACATTCAAAACTATAACCAACTTCAAAGAGGCTTCACAACTGCATCCGACACAAATCTTCGGCGGAAAGAAGAATTACAAGTACAGCAAGTATCCTCTCATGTTCAAAATTGGTGATGATTTAAGACAGGATCAATTAGTAATTCAAATCATTAATCTTATGGACCAATTGTTAAAGAACGAAAATCTTGATTTAAGATTGACTCCATACAAAATCCTTGCCACCAGTCCTGTTGCTGGTTTGATTCAATTCGTACCAAATGAAACCCTAGATCATGTTTTAACTCAAGCATACCCTATTTCTCTTACAGGAGACCATGCTGTTGCACCTCATCTGAGCCGAAAGCCCGATAATGAAGAAACTATGGTATCCAACAATGGTATCCTCAGCTTTTTAAAGCTACATAGTAGAGAATTTCAAACTGTTGAGCCCAAAGCTAAAAGTGTCTTGAGCAGTATTATATCATCAGGTAATGAACACCAAGATAACCAGAAGCATGCAATAACTTCTGATCTTGGGGTCTCGACTCTTGTAATGGACAACTATGTGAAGTCATGTGCTGGCTACTGTGTAATCACATATTTGTTAGGGGTTGGAGATAGACATCTTGATAACTTGTTATTGTCACCTAACGGGAAGTTTTGGCACGCTGATTTCGGATACATTCTAGGACGGGACCCCAAGCCTTTCCCTCCATTAATGAAGTTGCCAATACAAGTGATCGATGGTATGGGAGGGTTGAATCATGGAAACTTCAGTATTTTCAAGAGCTACTGTTTTATTACTTATACAACGTTGAGAAAGAATAGCAATTTGATATTGAGTTTATTCCAATTAATGTCGGATGCTAATATTCCTGATATAAAGATAGACCCCAAGAGATCAGTGGAGAAGGTCCAGGAGAAGTTCTGCCTTGAAATGACGGAGGAAGAGGCAATATTGCATTTCCAAAACTTGATTAATGATAGTGTCAATGCATTCTTGCCAGTGGTGATCGACAGACTCCATAGTTTGGCCCAGTACTGGCGTGCATGAGGCAGACATTTGAACAGCATACAGATTATGGTGTACAGCAGTATGCGCTGTATATGTGAAATATATAAGCTGCAATACATAAAAGAATATAAGTAACTTGGTCTTCGCAACTTCTCAGCTTCGTATTCATATCAATCCTCTTTTAGGGGTGCTCCTTTGTAGATATCTCTCACCAGTCTTAAGGTAAAGGTGTATAACCCCGATAGTATACCGAACGGAGGGAAATAATCAAGGATGGTGAAAAGAGTCCAGGGTTTTATTTCCCTTACTATGGAAGCAATGGAGGCCTTTAAGTCCTTCAATGATTTCCCATTATCAATCACCAAATCTGCCCGATAGTTTCTTTCTTCGCTTGACATTTGACTATCTATTCTGTTTTGAGCATCCTCCTCCGTCAACTCGGGATTTCTTGTCCGAAGTCGTTCTATCTGGGTTTCTCGGTTACACGACACTGTCACTACCAATCCACACATTTTATACAACCCCGATTCAAACAATAAAGGCACATCCAAGATCACCAATGGCTTGAAGGTGATATAAGCCTTGAAAAGCTGCCATAGTATTTCTCTACGTACCGCCGGGTGAACGATGGAGTTCAACTTCTTGAGATTCTCTTTATTGCCGAACACGGCCTTCCCTAAAGCAGCCCTATTCAACGAGAGATCTGAGTTGATAAGTTCAGGCACTTCCTTGCCAAAGGTTTCAAGAATCTTTCCATAAGCACTGGTGCCTGGATCCACAACTTGTCTGGCAATTATATCAGCATCAACAATAGTAAGGTTGTACTTATCTTTCAACGTATTCGATACAGTCGACTTTCCGGTAGCAATGCCCCCGGTCAATCCAACAATCAACATAGTAGCAGAGGAGATGTTTTAGTTTGCCGAATTCTGGGGTTGATGCTCACTAAAAAAAGATTAACTGTGAAAAATAGAAGATGAAAAAAATGTATATACAGTTGAAAAAAAAACACTACTTCATATCGATGTCTGGGGTCAGATCTGCGGTTCATGTGTTGGGAGCTGGGTCTATGGGATCGCTCCTAGCGCACGAGCTTATCACTACGTATCCCGAACTCCAAGTGACGATGCTCTTGAAGAACAAGCAAAGACTAAATGAATTCATATACCAAAATCGTCAATTAACGGTGGTGAGACAGAGAGACGAGAATATATTATCTAGAAAATCCCAGGTACTAGCAGAAACAGTTCCATTTGGCTCCCGGCATATCGACAACTTGATAATTGCAACCAAGACCTATGCTACTGGACGAGCATTGGAGCCGTTTTTGCCTAATCTTAGTGAAAACTCCAATATCCTCTTCCTCCAAAATGGAATGGGGGTCACCGACAGTCTAGCCAACGTATTCTGGCCCAAACAGGATAAGAGACCGAACATATTCCACGGTATAAGCACCCACGGTGCGTACAAAGCACTGAAGAATGAGGTCCATCATGTAGGTTTGGGAGGTATTACTATATCCAAACTCCCGGTGGGAAACCCCAGTCCTGAAATGCCCGATTTCATTCGACTCTTGACGGGGGTCCCTGCTTTAAACGCTGAAGTTATACCATACGACCAGTTTTTATTGGTGCAGATAGAAAAGTTGGTGATAAATGCTTGTATTAACCCTACAACCACCATCTACGACTGTTTGAATGGAGATTTGCTCTATGGCCATAAGGTATCCACATTATTCAGGAAAATCATCTCTGAAGCCATCCCGGTACTAAAAAAAGAATATACAGTACTCCAGGATATCCCCGAAGCCGGTACTTGGCTAGCACAGGAGAGATTGCTCAATCGAGTCTTTGAAGTGTGTCAAATGACAGCTAAAAACAGCTCTTCTATGAGGGAAGACGTCAAACATGGGAACATTACCGAAATTGACTCTATAAATGGTTACATTGCCCAGTTGGGACATGTACATAGATTGGGAACTCCTGTTAATCGGCTATTGGTGTCAATGATAAAGGATAAACACAGCATCAACCAATCGGTAGATCAAGCGAATACCGACTCCATCATACATGGCGAATAATTGATGACTTATGACTGTATATACATGTATATTAGAATGGAAAGAAATAGCATCGAAGCACAAAGCGAAGTGCTTCTGTTAATGTCTCATAAAAAATAGAGCTTTGACGAGGGGACCACGTTGGAAGGTCAACAAGCCGTAATAATACGGCAGGAAAGAAGAGCTCGAATTGAAGTCGGCGAAATATTAGCCTTCGATATGAGGCAAAGGAAATATTAGAACTGGGAAGAAGACAATAACTCATGACTCTATTTTATTGTAGCCAATATTCGTTTTAGTGTTCACTGAACCATCCTTCATTATTATAACCTCATGCAAATCCTACCATGCTCTGTTTCACTAAATTCTCTAGTTACCTCGTGCAGTTCCGCATAGATTTCTTTTCATCCGGCTATTCCTTCTATAACCATATACGAACTGCTTCCACTTCTTCTTGATCTTTATTCTCTCTCTTCCGATTTCTCTAGGAACTTCCTATATCCTCCAATGTCTTGCTGCTTATTACCGTCATGTCTCGATACAAATCCCCAATAACCCTCTTACACCTCCCTACAAAGTCATCATTGGCTGAAAATTCCAAAAACTTCTGGTCGTCACATTTCTTGGTGATTTTTTGTAATATCTTCTCTAAGAATAGGTGGGAGTTCTTCATATATAACTTCCCATCATTGTGCCCATCAACTAACGACTTGAGCCGAGTAGATTCTTCTGGTGCAGCTTCTTGTAGTACTGCAAATGCCACCTCGGTTCGAAACGAAATACCTCCACCTTCACTTATGGTATAATCATCATAATAGTCAATTTGCTTCAAGAACTCCATCTGCTTAGGCTTGAGCAAGGGTAAAAGATATTCTGAAATATTCAAGTAGTTCCATTTGTTCTTCGGCAACATAAACCCATATTCACATAGTAAAAATTCGTTAGAATGGGGTCCATAGGAGAAATATAACTGTTCCTCAGGAAGGTACCTCGATGTAGTATACACTCTAAACCCATTATTATCGATCTTTATCCCACATTGGTCTTCACAATCATGATTCAAGAAATCCACATACGGTGCTAGAGTGAAGTTATCTGCCGAAGTTTTGGCCTGGGGGATATCCATATATAAGCAACGGGAATTGATGCACATCCAGGCCCATAAAAACAAGGACTTCGGTAACAATTCAGCAGGTGCGTTCTTGGAAGAAATCAACTGGTTAGCTACTTCATAATCCGTAGTAAATCGGTTGTAGATATCATCAGCATGCTTTTTCGTAACTTTTGGTAACAAATCATAAAGTCCAGTGTCTATCTCCAACACTTTCCATACTAAAGGCGATAATGCAAGCTCTTCAAGCTGAGGAAGAAGGTTAATGAACGGGCTCCACCATGAGTCAGACCCGCGCTGTTTTTCAAACGTCAAATACATCGAAATCAACTGGAATGACGTCAATCCTACAAGGTCCAGCAATTCCATTCTACTGTAGACTTCGGTGAACTTATCTTGCCCCCCAACTTTAACCTGGGGGATACTCACATAATGAGGTTCGACTAAGGTAATAGACTCATTATGAGCCGTGATATGGCGAACAACGGTGGTGAAATTCATCAAGAACTGAGGGGAGATTTTAATGATGGTTTCATTACTGTTAATTGTGGTCAATGCATGAAGACCTCTACCACTGTCTGCGGCATCACGAACCTGAAGTTTAGGGCTAATGTATGGTTTGGAAGGTGCCAATGCATTGTTTTTCCCAGAAATGTCACCGTGAGGACACAACCACAACACCAATTCGTCAAGTCGTTGTTCTACTGTTCCCGAACGAGGATCGCCTCCATTCATTAGTGTAGAAAGGTGTATCTTTTTTTTTTGGCGATGTTTCTAAGATCTTCTTTTTCTTTTTTTCGCAATACATCAATTCATCTACACGTCTCTTAATCAACTACCCACAAAACGCTACACGCGTCGTCATATACCTACACATCCGTATGAAAATTTTATGTGTTGCTGAAAAACCGTCCATAGCCAAAGAAGTGAGCTTAATCCTTTCGGGAGGATCGTACTCTACCCGTAACAGTAACAATAAATACGTGAAATACTTTGATTTCCAATTCAATGTTCCCAATTATGGCATGTGTGATATCACCATGACTTCAGTTTTGGGCCATGTCACCAACTATGAGTTTGGAGCCGAGTATTCGTGGAATCGGTGTCCTCCAGGGAGATTATTCACAGCTCCAATCAGTACTTTGGTGAGCCAACAAGAGGTCCATAAGAACCTATCTCTGGAAGGTAGGAACGCTAGTAAATTGATGATATGGACTGATTGTGATCGAGAGGGAGAATATATCGGTTTCGAAATCCTAGAGGCAGCCAAGAAGTTCAATGGCAGTCTTAATGTCGAAAATAGTTGGCGAGCTCAGTTCTCTCACCTTGAAAGAAACCATATTTTAAATGCCATGAGAAATCCCATTAAGCTAGATATGAAATCAGTCAATGCAGTGGAGTGCCGTATGGAGATCGATTTACGTTGTGGGATTTCATTCACCCGATATTTAACTGATTTATTCAAAGCAGAAGGTTTGGTGGATCCCAAAGATGTAATTTCATATGGAACGTGCCAGTTTCCCACTTTAGGGTTTATCGTTGACCGTTATAACCGAGTGAAGAATTTCGTCCCTGAGCCATTTTGGTACATTATTGTAGATATTAAAAAGAATGGAGAAAAGGTGGCTTTCCAATGGACCAAAAATCACTTTTTTGATCGACTATACAGCACATTATTATACCAAAAATGCTTGCAGAACCCAAATGGACAGATTGTTAAGTTGATTAAAAAACCTACAAGTAATTGGAGACCCTTACCACTAACTACAGTAGAACTACAGAAGGATTGCTCCAAGTTTTTCAGAATGAGTGCCAAAAAGGCATTGGATGTTGCAGAAAAGTTATATAATAAAGGTTGGATCTCTTATCCAAGAACAGAAACCGACAGATTCCCTGCAGCTATGGATTTAAAAGTAATAATTGATAAGCAAAAGCAGAGTTCAAAGTGGGGGCTGTATTGTGAAAAATTACTAAATCTGGAATTCAGAACTCCAAGAGCAGGAAATCATGATGATAAGGCACATCCTCCGATTCACCCGGTAAATTTCGTCGATCTCAGTAGATTGACAAGTGATGAAAAAACTGTTTATGAATATGTGGTTAGGAGATTTTTGGCATGCTGTTCTGATGATGCAAGAGGGGAGCAAACTACCATTACGTTGAAATGGGGGGATGAGCTATTTACCACTAATGGATTGACAGTATTATCAAAGAACTATCTTGAAATCTACACCTATCATAAATGGGAATCTTCCAAGAAACTCCCTAGTTTTGAAGAAGATGAAGTAGTCAATATCACCAATGGTAAACTAAAAGAAGGTAAGACTACAGGACCACAGCATATGACAGAACCAGAACTCATTGCATTAATGGATTTAAATGGAATTGGGACCGATGCCACAATGGCGGATCATATTGAGAAGATATTCAATAGAAAATATGTAACTCAAGCTAACCAGGGAAGTAAAGAATTTATCGTCCCTACGGTTTTGGGGATGGGACTTATACAAGGATTCGATGAAATAAAATTTGATAATAATATTTCGTTATCAAAACCTTTCATTAGAAAAAACTTGGAAATATCTTTACAGGATATTGTTGATGGGAAAAAGAATAAGCAGGATATTGTTGATGAGATGGTGATGTTGTATAAGAATGCATTTTTCAAGTGTAATCTGAATTCCCGAAACATCGTCAACAAGTATCAGCAGATAAAGAGCTCATTTTTAAACTAGCAACTACGCCTTCATCTTTTAGTAAAAACAATCTACAGGTAGTGATATTATAGAATTAAAATGCATTAACGACTGTATCAAGTTATTATAAATATGAAATGAAATAAATTTTACCGAATTATTTGAAGCCAAAAAGAAGAGTGCTTAGTGTTTCAAGTCAGAGTCATAAGATTCTTCTTGATAACCAGGAGCATAAGTTTCCTTAGCCAATTTGGTGGAGTCAACTTCACCGTGGTATAATTCACAAATTTCTTCCAAAGTCTTTCTCTTGGTTTCTGGAATCAAGAAAGAAAGACCAAGACCTAACAACATGAAGAGAGCGAAAATTTCCATAACGTGAGGTAAGAAACAGTTATTTTCTTCAGGACATCCGTGGTTAATTAAAGTACCAATGCAAGTTTGGGCAATGATAGCACCAACTTTACCACAGGCAGCAGAGATACCGTGAGCAGTAGATCTGTATCTGGTTGGGAAGATTTCACCAGGAATGATGAAAGTAGTGGTGTTTGGACCGAAATTTTGGAAAAATTGACAAAGAACGTATAAGGCCAATAAACCATGACTGTTCAATTTGTGGTAACCGAAACCAATGGCACAGAACAAGACAGTCAAGATGAAAAAACCACCCATTTGAATTGGTTTTCTACCAAGGGTATCGATAGTAGCAACCGAGAACCAGTAACCTGGTAAAGAACCAGCACAAATAAGAATCAAGTTACCGGCAGCAGCATTGTATAAACCTTTGTAGACGTTCTTAGAGGAAGCATAACCAATAGTCTTTAAGATAACAGAGGTATTCAAACCTAAACCGTAGAAAGCAACATCCAACATGAACCAACAACCAGCAGTACCAATTAAGATCTTACCATATTTCCATTGAGAGAAATGATGAATGAAATCCTTGAAAGAAGCTTTTGGAGGAGTGATTTCTTTAGCGGCTTCATCGATGGCGGCTTCAGCGTCAGCAACTTTTTGCAATTCTTCATCTTCGATATCAAGAGCGTATCTTGGAGATTCAGCAATGGTCAATCTGTAATACAAAGCGATACAACCAGGAACACAACCGAAACCAACCAAAACTCTCCACATTTGATCACAAGCCTTGATACAACGTTCGGTACATTCAGCAGCAGTGTTGGCGTAGATCAAGTCATCTTTGTAACCAGCGACAAGGATCATGGCAACAATACCAGCAAATAATTGACCCAAACCTTGGTTAGAGAAAACAGCAGCCATGATAGCACCTCTCCATTTGGTGGTAGAGAATTCGGAGGAGATAATAGAGGAAAGAGGGTAGTCACCACCAATACCGATACCCATGATAATTCTCAAGAATGCAAAGAGAGCAGTAAAGTTGATGGCAGGAGAGTGACCAATGGTACATTGGATGATAGTAGCACAAATCATGACAATTAATTCCAAACCGTAAATCTTCTTACGACCAACGACATCAGCGATAGTACCGAACGAAACTTGACCAATAACGGTACCGACGGAGGTAGAAACCTTGATCAAGGTGGTGGTAGAATCAGGGATGGTACCAGCCCAGTAGACGTGGGCCAACATGGAGATACCCAAGTTAATGGCAAAGATATCGTAAGAATCGGTCATGAACCCAACCCCGGCGATCATAATCATCTTGACTTGAGTCCATCCGAACCCAGCATTGTCAATTTCTTCCAAAGCCAATCTTCTTCTTTCCAAAGGATCTTCAATGTGAGCAAACTTCTCAACGTAATCCTTGAAAGCGGTTTTACCACCGTGAACGTGAGCGTGTCCAATGGATTTTTTTACTTCGATTTGATCTTGAATACTAGCCATTGTGAATTAAGAGTAGTGAAGATGAAACAACTAAAGAGAAGAGAGAAGCAAGTAGTAGAAAAAAATCACCACACTGGTAGGATATCTCTGCTAATTTATAAAGAATCCGTTTTTTTTTTAAAGTATCTGCAGCACAAAATGCACCGGGTTTTTCAAAAAAGAAATTGCATTGTATCTGTGCTGCTGCTATTAACTAGAAAAAGGCATTTTTTTTCCTACAACGTGAGTCTAATTAGCATCTGACTTACGGGGGTTCGGCGCTGATTTCCTGCAACCGTTTCAATCTCGTGGGCTTATACGAGAGAAGACCCGGTTGTTTGATCATTGTTCATGGTGTTTATTCTCCAGTCGCTGTTTCTTTATTGAGGGGGGGAGCAGATCTACATTCTGTGCCAATGCCATCCCAAATCTTCCAGTACATTTTGACACCATCTAGCAGTCTTGGTGCTATCTCTTGTCCTTTTGCAATGGCCTAACAGAAAGCCGCCAATGTTCTTTTCTTCTTCTTTCTATTTCGGGTGAAGTTAATTTGAACAATCCTGCACTTGTTTCTCCAAATCTGCCTTGGTAAAACGTGCTATTTGCCCAAACGGCAGCACTAAACAGAACTAAATTAGCCAAGAGATGGTTTCTGAGGGCCCACGTGTAGCCCATTTCTTTTTTTTTTGCAGTAAATGCTGCGTGCAGGCGGCGATAGCACACGTGGGGTGTGGAAAAAAGATAGAAAATACACGCATACAGGTCGTGTGCGATGGAGGGGGTGTGCGCGGAAACGTCGCACAAAGCCCAGCCTGTAGATTGCAAAGCAATGATAGCACCGTATACAATGTAGTTGATTGTGATATACGAAGTGTTTAGTCCAAAGCAGCTCGTAACCGATAGATCGAACGAGAGTAGGCTTGCAAGAGAAGACAAGACAAGGCTAGGTTGTAGTCATGGGGGGAGATGGTGGTTGGTGCAGATGGGCCAACGGAATATGCAGCGCCCCATGGCCCAAGATAAGAAACGACTATCCCCGTACTGTAAGGCGAACGTGTAAATGAAAAGAAATGCCGAAACGTGGGTCAGGCGATTGGGTTATCCCCATGATCAGTTACTTCATCCCTTGTACGTGGTGGATCATCAGATGATAGTGACGACATCTGTACCGGCCATGGGCTTGTATCCTTGACAACTTTAACTCTTTGACATCGCCAAGTTCTGCTCTTACCATCGCCAAGGGCCGTTAGACCATCGCCAAGTATACCTGCTGTCGGCACAAGGTTCTCTGCGTAGAACTAACGTAACATTGAACCGTGCATCTTGGCGTTGCTAACAGTCACACGATGGGTTGCCCTCCACGGTGCCAACTCCAATTGGGAAAGAGGTAGTACGACATTAACTCATGGCTCCTTCCTCCTTCCTGTGGAGTTCCGTGACCAGCATCTGCTTTGTTTCAGGTGTGGAACAGGTTCCCCAGGAGCAGCACGTCAAGGACATCACTCACAAGTTACACGTCCATTTTGCAGCAAAGTTGCAGCATCGCGGAGGGGAACTGCATGGAAATGTCATTCACTTATCCGATGTCACCGCTGTACCTTACGTAAAATGATGTGCACTCAACGAATCTGATAATCCAATACCTTAATTTCCTGCGTTTCGGCCATCCAGACAGCTTCTCTGTCCCTGCAAACCCCCTGGATCTAGGATACATGCACCCTTTCTTCTTACTTGCGAGGGGGTCTTCCGCTCATCTGCTCCCTATTGCCTCCTTTGCCTATTTCTACATGCCCCTACTAATATGCATTCATTATCATTATAACCCTAACTGCTGTCTCAATCTAAGATTTTCCTGTTCGATTACTAGCATGGACTCATGCATCTGGTCAATCTTCCGCTCATTGGCCCGAATTATCAAATCCTTTTCTTCATTTTCATGCGTCAAGATATCAAGATTGCTTTTGTAGTGGCCAACTTGATTTTGATAATTGAAGTTTTCATCGTTATATTTCTTGGTTAATTGCGACTCATTGGTGATTCTGATTTCAAGGTTTTTAATGGTTCTCTCCAAGTTATTGATCTTCTTAAGATACTGGTGACTAGTTGCTTGATTTTCGTCTAAGTCGCGGGTCAAACTATTGACCTTCTCCTCCCAGTACTTCAATTGTTCGTTACCATACAATTTTTCTTCTAATGAGCTGACTTTTGTCGTTAATTCAGTATTGATCTTCTTAAGAGAGTCGTTTTCTTGCTTGATGACAAGCTTCTCCTTTAACACCTTGGAGTAATCTTCAACTTCGCTCTTGGTATGAATCTTGGATTGTGTCAATTCTTGTTGGATTTCTTGACTTTCAATGCGTTGATTGTCCAAATGTTGTCTCAATAAATTACAGGTTGATTCCACATCCAGTAATTTGTGCGATAATGTTTCACATTCTTGGCTTTTATCCTCTAATTCCTTCTCGATAGTTAACTTGATTTCTACCAATTCTTCTTTTTGCTTTAATAACTCTTCGTTGAAGTTCTTTAAAGACGTAACTTGCTTGGTAAATGAAGAAACCTTTCGTTCACTGATTTTGAGTTCTCCTTCAACAAAGTTCACTTTACTAAGCAATTGTTCGTTCTCTTCAGTTAAGTGATCATTCTTATCCAATAATTCTCCATTTTGTTCACGCACTTGACGTTCATTTTCAACCAACTCTTCATAGTCCAATTGTAATTGCTTATTCTCCTTAATCAATTGATTCTCGGTTTCTAATTTGAAGTCCAATTCTTTATTCAATTGGTTGATATCACCCTTATATTTGTCCTCTAAGCCCTTAGTATCACCGTAATTCTTGTTAATGTAAGACAATTTGTCATTCAAATTATTGATTTGAATGTTAAGTTGTTGAATCATAAATTGCTTATCATTCACATCTTCTTCTTTTTGATGAATTTGTTGTCTCAAATCTTTAACTAGAATAGTGGAGGTCTTCAATTCTTCTTTGATCAAATTGAACTCATTTTTGAACTGGATTAACTCATTGGTTGCTTGCTGTTCATGTCTCTTGGAAATACTAATTGCAGATTCAGCCATTTCTAACTTCTTGAAATATTCATCTGCTCGATTCTTATATAGCTCCATGGTTTTCATCACATCGCTATTCTTCACATGTAACGTATCGTATTTCACTTTAATTTGTGCTAATTCATCTTCATAATCATTGATTGATACTTTAAAATTGTTACGTTTAACTTCATAAAGCTCTTCTTCGCTTTCTCGTAACAACGATTTCAATCTCAATATTTCTGACTTTGACGAATTCAACTCTTCCCGAGTAGCTTTCAAAGTTTTGGTAATATCCTGGTAGATCTTTATAAAGTCTTGACTCCCACCATGAATCATACTAGAAGCGCCGAAACTTTCACTTCTGTGTATAGGTCTAGTTTCACCTCCGAAGTCATTATCGCTAATTAACTTCTCATATCTTAACTCTAATTCGTTGATTCTCGATTGACTTTCCTTGAATTTTTGCTCATAGTCGGTATAGCTATTCAATCCTCTCGTTGATTGAAGCTTATTCAATTTCTTTTGTAATTCAATCGCATAGTTCTCAGCTCTAATGGCATTAGCTTCTTCTTGTTCTAGTTTCATCTTCAATGATTCAATCTCGTTGTAACTATTTTTGATGGCTATTTCTTCGCCAAGAGCAACTGACCTTCTACTATCTTTCGTGGGACTCGAATTAACACTGGAGCTCAAATTATTCTTCATTAATCTCTTCTTCAAGATACTGATTTCCTCAGCCAACTTCTTGTTTTCGAACTTTTCTTTCCGAATCACAGTGCTTTGCTCATTTAACTTCAATTTGATCATACCGAATTCTTCCATTAAATTTGGATTAGGAGGTAAATTCTCCTTGTCTTTCTCTTTCTGCTGAAGAATCGTTTTTAATTCGTTGATTTCGTTGTTACACTCAAAGTTCTTTTTGGCAATGGTATCAAAATCTCGTTTCAACTTAGTATATTTCTCGACAATAGCCACATTTTCATTTAGCTGACTAGTGATGGCAGCCTTGGCTTCTTGCAACTGTGAAATCTTTAACTGATTGTTCTGAGCCTCTTCTTCATATTGCTTGATTAATTTCTCCAGTTTAGATAACTTGTCAGTAACAGTTTTTAATTCCCGCTTGATGTTTTCATTATCGTCTAACGATTGTTTGGACACAGAACGTAAACTTCTCAATTCTTTCTCATATCCTTCAACCAGTTTTTTCAAGCGGTCGTGTTGACTAATCACAGCCTGATGTTCATTTACTTGCGAAGTCAATGTCTTGTTCAATTCTCTTAATTTCACCGATTCACTAGTAGAGTTGGCTCTCGAAGTTTCGAATTCTTTCTTCAAATTAGATATAATTGAATCATGTTCCAACTTATTTTGTTCCAATTGCTTTAAGTTGGTCTGAAGACTCTTAACTTGGCTTAAGCTATTTTGATGTTGGTCATTCAAGTCATCCAAATCACTTTTATGTTTGGAGACTCTCTGATTGGATTTGTTCAACTTATCGTCAAGATCAACCTTTTCTTTGGCAAGCTTATCATTTACCTGTTTTATTTCGTTCAATTGCCTCTGCAACTCATCAAGTTTCTTACTACTTGCCTTCTCTTCGGATGCGATCTTATCCAATTTAGCTGTCTTTTCCTTCATTAACTCATTGGTTGAAATCACTTCATCCTCTAATCTACTAATAGAATTCTTCAAGGTTTCATTCTCCTTCTCCAACAACGATTTCAAATTCTCTGCATCCTTTAATTTGCCATTGATCTTCTTTAAGTTCTCATTGACCTCCTTAGAGTCCAACACTTTAACTGAATCTTCAAGTAATGGCTTAATATTGAGAAATAAATCAAACCATAAATCTTGCTTGCAAAGGTTCAACTGATTGATGTTCTTACTTATGAGTTGGCTAGCATGTACCTCTTTAAGTTTTTGCTTGAAATAGCCTCTGGAGGTATTACCTCTAATCACACTTTGAAATTCAATGATAATTTCTTGTAAGTAATTTTCTCTCAACTCTTCCAATTGACCCAAGATTCCATTCTTGAAGAAAATCTTGGTTATACCAATCTTATAACTATCTTTAACCAATTGCAAATTCTTCAATATTAACTCACTATTAGTTTTCATATTCTTGGTGAATACCAAATCTTTATTCAAAATAGAGTATCGACTGAAGAACTCATCGAATGGAAGTTTATTTGGATAACCGGCTCTTGTGATTCTGATCCCTTCTAAAACCCCATTACATCTCAATTGATGTAATACCAAGTTCTTGTCAAACCGATTAGATTTCTTGAACAAGTTTGGAAGGATACATCTAACGAAATGGGGCTCTGTAGAACTCAATTGTTCCATCAAGCTATTCAATTGTTCCTTGTGTTTGGTAGAAGCCGTCTTGGTCTTCCCTCCCTTCTTAGCTTCGAACCGACCTGCTTCATTATCATCTCTTAATTCTCTGATAAAATCATTAGTAGAGTCTTGTAACATATTGAGTAAATGTTCACTAATTGGATCAGTATTCTTTTGTAGCCAATTATCAACATTATATTCCACGACACCAGCATAATGGTTTACAATAAATCCAGTTTTATACTTATTCTGTTTAAATTTGGTTGACTTATTATTACCCCAGCTCTCTGCTAGTTTATCAACAAATGTTTTATCAGAACTTTTTGGGATCATACATTCTTCATTCAATATTTCTAGGATACCCATTGGTCTCTTGGTTTCAATTAAGTCAATGGTTGGTTGTAAGTCTTGACCAAAATCAATGAACTCCCATTGGATATTCTCTTTCAAATACTCACTTTGTTCCAAAATGAAAGAATGGTGATTAAAGAATTGCTGAAGCTTTTCATTGGTGTAGTTGATACACAACTGTTCAAATGAATTGACATCAAAGATTTCAAACCCGGCAATATCCAAAACTCCAATAGAGTTCAATGATTCATCAATAGAATCTGTTTTCAAGTTATCATTAATTTTTTTGATGATGTACTGGAAGATCTTCTCATACAAGTATTTAGCAAAGGCATCAATAATGTACTTGACCTCAGCAGGTTTTCTTGATTTGGAAACAAATTCTCTACCAGCCTTAACCTTAGGTTTTAATAAATTAGTGGATAAGGTGTTTTGTTCAACTCCCAATAATTCCGCTATAATCCCAACGGGCGATTTGCTAGTGAAGTTGGCTTGTTCAGCAGTCTGTGAGAGGAAATCTAAGTTACCCAAATGCAAAATAATGGCTAAAATTTGGGAGATATTGTCGATTTCAAACTGACTAAATCCCATAATGTCAAATGATTCAATTAAGCTCTTAAAGTCTTTGGCATCATCCACATTGGGGATATCGAACTTGGATGAGCTCAAGTATTTGTAGTCCTTAAGAGAACTTTTTAAATGCCATTTGTGCAAATCAGCTGAACCTTTTAAGAACTGATAAAAGATGTGATAATTCCTCTCCTGGGGTGACTGGTGAACAACTCGACTCTTCTCTAATAAGTAGTAGTCGATAGTAGCACCATCTATTATACCTTGCAGGGTGAAGAAGATTTTAATGAACTTTCCAAAACGAGAACTGTTGTTATTTTTGATGGTTTTAGCATTCCCAAAACTTTCGAGAATCGGGTTTGCTTGTAAGATTTTTGTATCGATATTGTTATTCGATACCTTGACATCAAGTGGAGTTATCAGCGATAAATACTGGATGATTTTTTTCGTATTTTCCGTTTTACCAGCACCACTTTCCCCGGTGACCAAAATCGACTGGTTCTTCTTGTTAAGTAACAAGTTTCTGTAAGTTCCTTCAGCAATGGCGAAGATATGAGGAGGAGGTTTATCATAATCATGGCCATGGTACTTCTTTAACGTAGCATTATCGTAAATTGGTATTGGTTTATATGGATTAATTGCTACGAGGAAAAGACCCGAATAAGTATAAATTAAATCGTCAGTGTATCTCAACTCCATATTGTAGATCACTGAAGGCTCATTAAGATGAGTTAACTCAGCCATATCATTGCATTTGTTGAACTTAGTTGGATTACATGGTTCAATCTCTTTCTTAGTGTATGTTTGGTGGGTTTCTTGATTGTTTTCCGTAACAATAACATCAACTTCATCGTCATCTTTCAATGAACCAAGGTCTTGGTCCTCCGGTATATAACCTTTAAGGAAAACGTGATCCAGATCAGGTACCCAGACCCAATTCTTGGAATTAAACCCTTGATCTTGCATTGAGCTATGGCCGGATCAACAATCACTGATTAGAGAACCTATCTGTGAAAACTTTTAATCTGGTCAAAGTAGGCTAAATATTGATGTTTTGTTTGTTTAGTGAGCAAATGAGCCCGATTTGGACAAAAGCTGCACCTCGTCCAAATTGGTAAACAACACGTCTTTTTAGAGATAAATGCGAGATGCTATCATATGCAGATAAAGCGTTTACATACAGGTGCATAGGGACAGTCAGGGGGGTAGAACTACATGGCGTTTTGAATGTGTTAGCGGATTATATTGACAACAGCTGAGCTTAGGTCATGTAGTGCTGAGCATAGGTCGTGATGTGTTGCTCGGGAATATACGCGGTGTATGTTTCTGGAGTTTTAGGCAACGGTATGTGGTACAGAAGTTCCAGCGATATGCAGTCCAAGCAGTGTGATGTAAGAGTATGCGAAGGCTTACGAGGCAAGTTTTAGAAGGTATTTATTTGAATAATGGCGAAGATGCCTAAGAAGAAGTGAAAATGACAAAGGCAAACTGTTAACAGTAGATGACTTATAGGGGATTACCGCGAACAGATGATGTTATTCAATCAATAAATGGACGAAAGAGGAAAAACGCTATTAATGCGTATTGAAATATTTTTCTTTTCCTATTCTCTCAGTTCCCCTTATATTAAATAGCCAAATAAGCATAAAATCCGGTTATTTTTACCTGGGACTATAATTCTGTTGCCAACCTGTTCACTTTGTGAGATTTTTAAATTCAATAGCCGTTAGCCGTAGCTTTGTTATCTGACACATAAAATACTAGCAACTGATAAAAAGCAAAAGAAAAAGGCAGAACCTGAATAATAAAAATTGATGCAAGAGGTTAAGCGATGCACTTCATGATCATAAAGAGAATAACCCAATTCTAGTGTACTAAGCTAAACATTCATTCTTGGTGATAGCCACATGTTATCATTCCTGGACTCATTTTGCTCAGTTATGCTATGGGTGCTAACGTTAAACCGTGGATTATGGAACGATTTGGTATCAACCGGACTGAACCCATTTATGGCGTCAGAACTTTGCAGAAACCCATTCCCCACATTTTGTTGAATAGGGGTGGCACAAACTGAAGATAGGGTATGGTTAGAGTGGGAGAAGATGGAGTATTGAGATGTAGCTGATGGTGGGGTCAAAGGAATATGAGTAGATGATGAATTGTGGAATGGAACTGGTGGTGGTAAATGATCGAGTTGTTGTTTTTGTTGTTGCTGTTTATATTGGTTTTCAATTTCATTAACTTGAGGTAATTGTAATAAAATATCTGCCAATTGGTTCAACTTAGAATTGTTGTTCAAATCATCCTCATTGGATAAGATCAGTTGGGAGTTATCAAGAATAGTAGACATTATAAAACAGTAACGGGTGTTAAAGTTTTTCACAACCTGAATTACACCCAAGCTTTCGTATTTCTTTGTTAAGACATCAGTGATTTTATTCAATTGCAAGATCATCATCAAACCAATCTTTCTAATTTGAGCTACTGAGGTATGAGGATCAAATCCACTTAAGAACGATGCATGTACGAAGGGCTGTTTGTTTTCAGCATTGGAAATATCCTCATCATCACTATCAACATCAGTGAAAAACTCCTCATATCCACTGTCAGTATCATGGGGCGATTGAGGAGGTTTTCTAAAGCTTTGTGGAGTCAGTAAGAATTGTGCGTCATTCTGCTGGCCATTTTGTGCATATTTGTTTTCAAAATGACTCTTGATAAGATTTTCCAACATTTTAGACGAGCTATCGATTTGTAACATGGAATAAGCCAATAAATTTGCGGTAATTGCAACTAAAGAAGTTGGAACTGAGAGGAAAAATCTATCGTACAACGATAATTCACATAAGAATCTAGCCACGGCAGTAACTGCGGAAATTTTTGAATTGGATGCGGTAGAAACGTAATTACCATTATATTTACATGGGGTAATTTGTAAATGATTGGATAAACAGGATTGAATGGATAATTGCAAGCAATCTTCCAAAGTTGGATGACTTAAGCTCCACTCTAAAGTGGATAAAATATGCATTTCCATTTGAATAAACATCTCTTCATCGTAAGCGTTTCTACACATGATGGATAATTCTTTCAAAGTTGGAACTCTAGATTTTTTATCTTCATATTTTCCGGCAATCCATAATGCGGTACAACCGACCAATTGATAGTGTCTTTTGAACACAATTCTTTTGGCACAGTAGCGATCAATGATATTGAAGCACAAGAACAAGGTAGCTGGCTGCAATTTGAAACTGGAGTGTAATTCAATCAAGAAATCGAGCAAGAATGGTCTCATGAACCATTGGATTTCTGGTTGTAAATCGATCATAGAAGGGTTGACTGACAGGTTTGATTCTAGAGTAGATAACCATTGTTTGACGTCTTGATGGTATTCATGGGTTAATTTTTTGTTGGCTTGGGTTTCAAGGAGTTCTAAGATGACGTTGTAAGCTCTTGGTTTGACATAGGAAGGAGGACCGTATTTTTTCCCGGTATTATGATGGTGGTGATGGTCGTCCATTTTTTGAGAAGAGTGTTTCATATTAGAGAAAGAGAGGTGTATAAAAGAATGAATAAGTTGGTATTAAACGAATGTAGAAGTTGGAATGGAGATTAGAGATGATAGACGAACGAAGAGTGAGTCAACTGAGTTGGGATGGGAAAGGTGTTGTGAGTTGGGGAGTAATGGGGGAATTAATATATGAATGAAGAAGAAGGAGAAGAAGAACAACCAATGGATGAAAGAAAACAACTTTAAAGAGAAAAAACAATGATATTCAAAATGAAAAGAGGCAGGGAATTGTAATTAAATATATGGAAATGAAAACGGGCAGTGAATTAGCCTCTTTTCTTTTCTTTTTTTTTTTTGAATAGGTATTGAAGTTTAAAATACGTATTCTCCAGAATAATAATAAACAGGGAACCAGAAACAATGTATGGGAATGATAACTTTATATTGGATTATTGAAGGGTAAAAGGTTATGAATATTCTCCAATATATATAAAAAAAAATAATAGACTAAAATTAAAAAAAAAAAAAAGATTGGTGATGGTGTTAGTAGCAGATCTTATACGAAAATTAATTGTCTACTATGGAGTAAGACAGGTCTCCTCCTCCTACAGGGCAGGATTTTTTCGCATTAACTATGGCAACAACGCGTATTTTCAAATTTTTTTTTTTTTTTTTTTTTTATTCTGATGAAGACGGGGACAAAAACACCAAAATGTTTCCTATTTAACATGGATACAAATTTGGTGTTGGAGTACAAATCGGCAGCAATCGGACAGAATCAGGAACTGTCCTATAGACAAGAGGCAGAAGTGAGACGACGCGGAGATTGGACAGGGGCAGAGAACTATGCGCACATAGTGAAGGAGTAAAGGCAACCTCATTACAGTTTAGCAGAGAGCAGAGTATGTAATGAAGGAGGTACAGTGAACGATATGTAGGAAGGGGTGTATGGAAGGTATTACAGCACGGAGTATACGAAATGGGGATTGTAATCGGATTACAACTTAGTAGTACAGTGCACCCACTATTAGGCGATAGTAGTTACGGTTCCAAGTACGTGGAGTAATTGTAGAGGGTTCTATCGCGAGGCTCAACTTCCTAAATTCCCATACCTAAAAATACTCCTCCTAAAAATACCTTCACGTCAAATTCTTCCACAATTGGCTGGAGGTTGAAGGAGCTAATGCATGGTAAGCGTTATGAAACCTTTTTAGATTAAGCTGTATGCAGGATTATCACGAAAAGTTTGGTGTCTGACATTTTTCGCGTCTCGTCTGATGGTGTGGAGGTCAAAATGACAAGCGGGAGCTGAAACTGACGATCTACACCAGTACGATGGTTTACGAGTGGGTGTGTCGTGGACTGACAAAAGTTTGGTTCTGAGCCGACGGTTTGTTATGGCTAAGCTATGGACTATATTTTAACTATGGTGTCTCTGGCGCATGTTTAGGCTATAACCCGATTTTTGCAGCCGACATGCCAAGCAACGTGAGTTGCTACGGGATGGACTTCCTGACGGAGTCCGTTCACTTGGTGGTCTGACTTTGTACCTGGTGAGCTTCACCTCTACTCTACAAACAGGACCTAGTGTTGTCTTGACTTCACACTACATCACTCTCACAATACTTCTCGTACTACAATGACCTCACCTACAATGTTCTTATCTACATTGTTTTGCCCATACAGGGTGTATTGTCTACTCTGTATCTCCTACCGTGCATTGTGCCAGATATACATTAATAGGCAGCTCTTCCTCTACCGCCTTGTTGTTGTTGACTATCTTCATCATTTCTAATGGTTTCATCCACCGATAACAACAATGTGGCTGCCTCCGTGGCCGATTGTAAAGCATTTATCTTCACCAATGAAGGTTCCCAAATGAAATTGTTCATGTTATTACTCACCCCCTCTTTTTGGAAGTCAATTCCATACCATGTTTCTCCCTTGGCATGACCACTTCTTAATATGTTCAACAATTCAATTCCGTCTAATCCAGCATTATCACATAATTGTCTTGGGATGATTTCTAAGGCTTTGGCGAATGCTGCAATTATTAATTGTTGTTTACCAGCTATAGTCTTAGCGTAATCACGTAAATATTTGGAAATTTCCATTTCAATGGCCCCTCCTCCAGCAACAATGGTTGAGTGACTAACTGCTCTCTTGACAATCATTATAGCATCATGCAACGATCTTTCGACTTCAGCAATAACTTGCTCGGCTCCTCCTCTTAAAATTAATGTACAGGTCTTAGTTTGAGGACATCCTTTGAATAAGTTGTATCTTTCCGATCCAATTTGAACTTCTTCAAACTTCTCACAAGTTCCTAAATCTTTATCGGTGATGTTGGTAGTGGTGGATTGAATCGATCCTCCCACTGCTTGAATCACTCTATCCATATCTTCACTAGCGACTCTACCGGCACAAAATATATTTCTATCAGCAAAATATTGAGTAGCCAAATCTCCAATTGGCAATTTAGATAAAACAATATTTGCTCCAGTATCTTCAATCATCTTCAACTTGTTGAAAATAATTTGCCACTCAGCATCTACAATTTCTTGATATTCTTCGACTTTTTCAATTCTGACTTCGGCATTATCCTTTTCAGCTTTCAATTCTAATTCAACATTCAAATTTAAAATCTTTGGATTGTGGAATTTCTTTGGTTGTTGCTCAAAGCCAGCATAACTAAATGTCTTCTTGAAAGCAACCCCATCGATGAACAAAGAATCTTCCATACCTCCACCAGGAACTTTCTTAATACCAATCAATTTTTCATCTAAACTTTCGGAATCTAAAGTTAAAACAGCATCCACAACCATCTTGGTGAAAAATTCACTATTATTACTGATTAACTTACTTGACATGGCAGTCTTGGCACATCTTTCTAATAAAGATCTGAACTCAGGGGTATTCTCTTTCTTGATTTCAATGGCTAATTCCTCAATCTTTTTCACTGCTAACTCACAGGCTTTTCTGTACCCTTTGGTGATTAACTTAGATGAAATACCATCTTCAATAAAGGTCTTACTTTCTTTTAACAATTCTCCTGCTAAAATAGTTACTGAAGTAGTTCCATCACCAACTTCAGCATCTTGGGCTCGAGAGATGTCCACCAACATTTTAGCGGCAGGATGAACTATGTCGAGTAATTTCAAAATCGTAGCACCGTCATTAGATATAGTGGTTTTACCATTGGATGAAACAATCAAAATATCTGATCCAAATGGTCCCAATGTTGGTTTCAACGTTTCTTGGATGGCAAGACACGCATTGATGTTATTAATGATTTGCCCGCGTCCTTGTGACGAGTCAGTTCCTTCTTTCAAAACAACAATCGTGGGGGTCTGTGTAGAAAATGACATGACTTTCTAGTACCTCTATAATTATCAATGGTAAATCACGAAATCTAATCAGAATCACAGTTGTAATATTTCTCTCGTCGTTCCAGTTTTTTTTTCGTTACTGAAAAATGAGAACTGAAAAATGAGATATGCACGACAACTGGTTTGGGGTTGCAACCATTTTTGAACATCCAAATACGAAGTAAGATTAGTGTAAACTGGGTAACTTTTAGATATTATAAACATTTATATTTTGTCTTGTAAATGAATAATGCAATATTTGTGAAAAAGGTATTGGGCTTTGCTAGTTGCTGGCTTCGTTGGAACTTGTTCCTTGATGATGTAATCAATATGCGTTATGAACAAGCTCCTATCTTGTGCTTTACACACCTTCTATCTTCATTCCTGTAGTTCTTTACCCTAGTAGCCTCTCGTCCTCCTATCAGTCATATTGACATCTTCAGAATTGCTTCTAAGATTATTTTTGGTTTGAACACGACCTTTAGTATTCGGTGTACGCACGATTAGTGAAAAATTATAGAAATTTTCACACAGTAATCACCTTTATGAGACCACCGCTTTCATACAACCGGCAATGTTTAAAAGTAGTATCAAACAGCTTACTGGAGTGAGCCGGGAGTTCACTAGAAATGTGGCCATGAAAAATGATGTGCATCTTTCTTCTAGAAGAGTTATGAAAAAGATTAAATTGGGTAAAGCCAGACCAACCATTTTCCATCAATTTGAAACTTTAGTGGAATTAAGTGATGGTTCAGTCATCAAAAGAACATCACAAGCACCAAAGGATGAAATCAGAATGATCAATGATCAAAGAAACAGCTTATTATGGAATCCAAACCGTTCCGACATCAATACTTCTGATCCAAATGCCACTGGTAAAGTCAATAAATTCAAGCAAAGATTCTCTGCCTTCGAACCAGAATCTTCTGAAACTACTCCTGAAACTCAGTCACCAAATACACCTAATGAAAATGATCACTTCATCGAATTAATGGGTCATAATGTTAAAGAAGTTACTGGAGGAAGCTTATACAACAAAAAGGCCAAGGGTAAGAAAGGTAAGAAATAAGAGTTTCATTAAACTTATAAATCTTGTATATACATTCTGTACTATAGTAATCATCTACATGCTAAGTTATAATTGTAGTTACCAGTGAGTCACCTATGAAGGAATTCCTAGTCTGCTATCATTCCATTCTAGTGATTGGCTTAACTGTTCTTTGAGTAAAGACCGTAAGAATTTGGAGTCTTGTTCATGAAAACATGCTAGAATTTCATCAAGTGTTCCACCAACTGTTCTCATTTCATTAATGGTCCATTGAAGTAACTCCGAGTCTTCATCAACCACTGCTCTTTTGCCAATAATCTTCAAACAGGGAAGTCGGTTGGCACCGTCAACTCTTATGAGTGAATTCATTCCATCAGGTATGTAAAACCTTTTGAAAGAGAATGTCTGTTTACTTACCCGATCATAGACAGATTGTGAAGAAAAAGTCTCGTACAAACGTCGACTTAGCCTGTTGTTGATGGTGTTCAGTAAGTAAACCATCAACACCCGGGTTAGTTCCTGTAAGGCCTGGTCTGAGGGAGAGAGTTTTTTGAACAGACTAATAAGGTTGTTGATGAAGTCGGTCTTTAGGTCTGTGGACACATGGTGGAATAATACATACTTGAGGACACTAACATAGGCTTTCTTTGAGATTTGGACGTCGGATTGTTTTATCATGGAAATGCAAGAGTCCAATTTCCCCTGCCTCAACAATTTGTTGATAATGGCATTGAAATCTTTGTAGGTAATTCCATTTTTCGAATTTAAAATCGTTTGGAGAAATCTGTCCGCTGCTACTTCGTTGTTTTGCATCAAAAACGACTCAAATAAGACACTGAGGCTCAGTCGGTTTAATGGAGGTTGCAACTGCTTGACTAACAGCTCAAACTGACTTGTGCTTTGCTTTATATTGCCGAAATATTTCAAGCTCTGGTCTATGAGGTCTGGCTTTGCTAAAATCAGCTCTGGCAATGAGTCGATAAACTCTGATAATATTGCTTGCTCCTCTAGCTCCATGCTGGCGATGATCATTTTCTTGAATAATGCAGGATGTTTGGTATATACAAAGTCCACTTTATTTACAGGAACATACTTCTTCCACAACTTCAAGGCCTTATGGAGGCTGCCACATTCGATATTCTTCTCCATTACTTTAGTTGCGATCTCAAGAAATTCCGGATGAGAATAAAATTTTGAGAGCTTTGCAAGAGTTATATTTGCGAAGTATGCTGATTCTTTTTCTTGGATCATATGGTCAATAATGAGATTTACCTCGTTGAACTCCACACCAAACACTTCTATGAGTTTGAGAATGGTGTACGAGTTGTATGCAAATTTCTGGTTGTTAGCTATGCACAAAGTACGCAATAACAAGGGTAGTTCTGTAGTCAGGACTCCCTCATCTTTTAGGGTGAGTGCAAAGGACGCTGCCAATAACGGTTCTCCTGCTGTAGCTGCTTGGGCTATAAATATGTTGCCGATGGCTGTTTTGAACTCATAAGACGTTAGTGTTTGGTAAGTCTTCGAAAGAGTGTTCACTCGATCCATTACTACAGGAGATAGGAGATTATGCTTTTTGAAGAGCCACACTATGGCCATAGTGACTTGATCGTTACCATTTAGGATTATCTGGTTGATGTTGACTAACAAGAGGGAACGAACAGATCGGGACTTGGGGTAGCAATCAATAAGGAAGTTGAGTAGTTGTTGGTTTATACGGATGTACTGCAATATATCTAGGAGTAGGATCTTATTGGCTTTTTTGTAGTATTCATAGCATTCGTTAGTGGCCTCATGAAGAGGAATCCCACGTTTGAAAAATGAGTGGGTCGTAGAAAGCCTGCTGAGAACATCACTTGTTACTCCTACATCCACATCTAGTTCTTTTGGTCTCTCTATCGGTTTAGTATATTGGGTCAAATTCCTGAATGATGGAAGACCCGCGTGAGCAACAGTGGTTTTGCTATGTCGTATTAAAGCAGTATATCGTAGGCTCTTTTGGACCATTTGGGGTATGACTGTGCTATGTCGTATTATCATTTTTTCTGCATATGTTGTTTGTTCGTTGTGGATTTAGTTTAGTTGGTTAGATAGGCTCATCAAATTTGAAACTTAGAAAAAAAATGTACTTTTATATGTACTTTTTTCTCACAATTTTGCAGTCTTTCCCCAAAACTTCAGAATTTCGACAATACAGTAAGAAAAGAGAAAGGGAAGCGATGGTTCCGGATCAGGATAAACTTATTCCTTATTATTGCTCATATAAGCTGATTGGAGTAGTTTTAGGCGTAATTTGCCCTGACTACTGAACTATAAATACATGATTGACGATGGAGAATGTCTGGCGGTTTCATTCAGTTCTTTTACCTATAAAATTTAAATATTTTCAGGGTCATAGCATTTCCTGAGTGCTTTATTCGACTGTTTCAGGCCTGCAATGTTCACTATAAATTGCTCAAGTTAAGAAAGCGAGGTATTTTGATATGGATTACACTGACAAGATTCAGCGAAAGTCAAGGGCCCACATATGAATGACAAAAGACTATTTGATAGAAATTAACTTTGGTTGTATGTGTGTCCTTCTGTGGTCTACCGAGAACAACCACAAATCCTCAGCTACTTATAGAAGGGTCAAAGCATTGCAAGGCCTTGCCTAATTGTTCGAAGCCTTCTACATAATAGAGCAATCACCCAAACTCAACCCATACATCACCTTCTCCACGTCTCGTTTAATCAACGGCCAATCCTCTCTTCTTTGCACAAACTCATAAATCTCTTCCTGACGGAAAATTCCATTGAATTTGGACAAATCACTCACCAACTTCCCTATTGCCTTGGATTCGTTCCCCCCAATGATGTAGATACTTCCAAGCTTCTTAAGAGCTTGAAACAATGGAATCACCAACTTCTTGTTGGTTTTTATATGATTGTAGAAAAAATCGTAATAGAGATTAAAATCTGATATCAAGTTGATGGCTCCAGCAACAGAAATGGTACTTTTTTTCAACGTCTTAACGATGATCTGGAAGAATCGCTCGGCGATTTCCTGCTGAAATACCTCTACAATCGACTTATCAGCGCTTCCAACGAGCAAATCGATATTTTCATCCAAGATCTTGACTGCCCGTTTAGCTGCATCTGTTGGACCATCGAAAACCATAGACGAGGTTGAAGGTGGATTATAGTCGGTATCCTTGAGATATGTCTTGTAAGTAGCCTCGATCTCATTCATTAGAAGATCAATGCCTACGTTGAGTCCATCAGCAACGTATTTATCAACCAAGCCTTCTAGCTTCTTTTTACTCTGCAATGATGGATTGAGAATGGAGTTTTCATGCTTGTGGATCATTTCCTCTTTGTAGAATATGTCAATCATTTGAATCATCAAGTCAGCCATATTGATCAAATCAAAAAATAGCACCAAAGGTTCGATGAAAGATTCGGATTTGGAGTTGATGTAGGTTAAATCATTAGGACGATAATCTTTCAAGTATTTGATTGCTTTGTTGAACCCTGGCCTTAAATGTGCATCTCCCACCATATCTATCGAATTCATGAAGACCTCCTGCATCGAACTGAGAATATCATTACGAAGAGCTGCGATAGAATACTCTTTAAATTTCATTAGTCGGTTTAGACTTATTTTGGCTTCATTGAGGATATCAAGAGTCAACTCCGGACTGAGGATTTCATTCAAGGATTTGATATTTTCCGATAAGATCTTCGCTTTGGCTTGCATTTCCGAGTAGATTTCAATGCTTTCGTCTTCTGTGGTTTTATTGTCTTTGGAGTTGTTGATGGTGAATACTTTTCGGAAACTGGTCAAAAAGTCATTCTTGGTTTCAACTTTTACGTATTTCAAGATGTTTTCGCTCGTTTCCGCCTCTCTTCTAGAAATTTTATCGTTCCAGGCCGAGATCTTGTCATGCGAGTAGTTTTTGAAGTTCAACACTTCTTCTCGGGTATAGTCGGCAGCAAACGACTCATACAGCATGTCAATGAGCTCTTGCAACAATCGCTGGTAACTATCTCCAACATTTACGCTGGAATTTAAACGAGGGAGGAAGTCCCGGCTGAGTCTATCATACAAGTACGGGACGGTCTTAAGATACGCTCCATTAGACTTGGAAGCATCAATGAGCACCATAACCACCTCCATTAACTGGTTAGATATAAGCTCTTCACTTACTTTGTACATCATAGGAATGGATACAGGAAAAATCAAATCAATGATCCTAGCCTCTTCATTGAAGATAGCAGCCAAGTCCTCGGTAAACTTATCGAAACGTTCAGCATTTAGCCCGTATTTTGGGGGTGCTGTTTCGTTAATTTCTGATGGGGTGTCTTTTTGTTCTGGTATTACTTTGAAGAAGTTTTCCACATCGAGCTGGTCTATGCTGAAAAATGTGGAACCTTCGTTATCAAAAACAGTTTTCTGGAGGAAAAAGTCAATAAGAGTCTGTTGGTTTTTTAAGTCAATCAATATCTTGACAAATCGGCTGGTTTTGGCGTATTCCTGGATATCGTAGTGAATTTCTAGTTCTCGTAACAATGCATTTTCAAAGATTTCAAGAATGCCATTGATTTTGTCTCGAGTTGTGTCCCTGGTAGTTTCGTTCAAATCAATTTTGTTATATCGCAAGAGGTTTCTTAGTATCTGGCTCTGTTCTTCCGGAGTTTGGAATTCCTTGAATATGATCAACTGGTTATACGACTTGTTGCTTTGGAGGTCATCATAGTACGGTGATAGTGCTTTGAAAATCTCCAACACCTGAGCTTTGGCATACTCTGGCTTCTTGACAATGGTCCTAAAGCAGAGCAATGGACTTGAAAGGGATTTGGCATCGATTTTCTCCTGCAGCACTGTCGCCAGCTTCCATACCTCCATGTCCTTTAGTTTCTGTACCCAAATGCTGGGGTCATTGGCAGTTTTATACGTGTTTCTAGACAATAATGCGAAGGTGAGGAGTTCCTGGATATTTAAGTATTTGGCGATGTTTCTCGCCACGGGGACGGGAATGATCTTCGGATCATAAACGTCAATGTCCGAGTTCCATATTACCTGTGCCATACCTGATGGTGGAGGACTTCTTGTTGTTTCTCAATGGGAAAATCGGTATCGCAGAAAAAAAAACTTTTGAAGCTGAAAAATCTTAATCTCAAATACTCGCTATCTTATGATCCAGGGGTGCTAGCATAGTCGAAATACGAGAAGGTATACAAAAATAACAGGAGGTGGAATGCTACGAATACGACCTTCGTGGCGCTATGTTCCACGACTGCTACGACAGAGCTTGAGATTCCGACATACGGTGAACAAAAGGCGGCAGACAGTAAACGATAGAGATGATGATGACCATATCATAAGAACGAAAGACACCAATTTCGCAACCAACAGCAGGACGGAGTTCACTTCAAACGACAAAAAAGCGTTGTCTCTGTCAACACAAAGCAAAAAACCGCTCGGCTCCAAACTATCTTCGTTCGTTATCAATTTCCTCAAACAAGAGTCGCAGCTCATTAGACAGTACATTGATGAGCCAGCAGTCTCCGAAACAGCACCTAGCACAGATCTCGACCCCGTCATAAGGAGAAAATTAGAGCAGATCCCAGATAAAAAGGCCCGACTCGACCATCTCTTGACATACAACCCCATACTCATTCCTGTCCATATCTACAAGCTGCACTACGAAGACACCGATGGGGTAGAACACCCAGCCAAAATGTTGTACATCCGCCGACTAGCGTTCCACTCAGAGTTCGAGGAGTGCTGGCGGGTTGGCTTGGAAGACAATTTGACGTCATTGAATGACATCGAGGAGTTTTTGGATGTAGTGGCCGATGAATTGGAGAAAACTCGAAATACAAAGATTGGTTTTTGGCGGCTCATTCTTGCTTCAGAGAAGTATGTGCCTAGTCAGAGCATACGGGGTCCGGTTTTGGAGTCGATGGTATACCGGTGGAAGACCAGTTTGGCGGAGATTAATGAATTTACTGATTTTATTCAGAGACTTAGTGGTACGGAGCCAGCAGATGTTCCCCGGCTTATGGAGTCGGAAAGAGATTCTTTACAGTCGAACGTAATGTACAGAGTGTTTTTGTATCGGAAACTACGAGAAATACGAAGTACATTGATTAACATGGTTCGAGAAGATAGCGAAGTTTATACTATTCCAGGATTCCTTTCGTTCTTTCTCTCCAACTCCATTCCCTCCCTTCCGCTCAGTCCAAGTCCGGCCAGCATCCGATCAAATTATATTCCCAAAACATCCAACGACAGTGCTGTTCTAAAGTCTGTCGTTTTCAGTGGAAAAAATTTTGCTGCCAATGACCACGACATTCTTTCGGTGTGCCAGATCCCCGTCAAAGCAAACAGCTTGTACATTTTCTTCCATCGCAACTTTGACGAAAAGGGGTCCAAGAATGCCGTATTCATCACCAATTATATCTTGTCGAGGATCGTTCACCGCGACATCCACACTGCCGCATTACTCACTATAAAGTACTACAAACTTGTAAATATCGAAACCCTTCAGCATATGCTAGCGGTTTTATTCCGCCAAGCACCACCCCAGCATTTTGACACATTGATGAAACGACTCCGCAAAAATAGCCCGGTAAAGAACAATATCGTGATTGGCAACTTCATTGAATCCCAGAATAATTTAGACCCGGAACTGGTGTATCAGCTTGTGAAGATCATGAACCACTGTGGATTTGTAAACCAGGTTGACCGGCTCTTGAAAGGAAATCAACAACTAAATCAGGAACTTTTGGATAAGCTTGCAATATTAAGACTTCCCAGAAGAGTACTTCTTGAGATAGGCCGAATTGGTCTTTTGCAGCTACACTCACCTCCGTCCTTTGTCAACCAATTGTTCCACCAGCTTTTGATATCGTGCTGGAACGTAGACAGAATCCGCAGCAGGGAGTCCGATTGCCAGTCTCTCGACCCATTTCATGAACTTTACCACAAGACAACTGCCTTAGAGAAGGCAGTTTTCCATAATACTATAAGAGCAGTTTCCCAAACTGTATCATTGCTTGATGCTGCTTCCATCAGCACTAAATTAAATTCCCTCCACAAGTTCGTGCATTCGTCCTTATTCACATTCACCACGTCCACCATTGGCCGGCGGTACATCATGGATCGAGTTCTCACCGAGGTAATGAAATTTGCCAGAGGTTCCGGCATCATCAAAATGAAAGACATCATCCACGGGCTCACGTTCTCATCGCCGGTTGCAGAGCAGGCGATCTACAAGCAACTCATCCAACAATCGCCGTCGTTGTGCCTCGACATCCTCCCGTTGTATAAGGACAAAAAATCTCAACTAAACAATGGCATCATCCAAGGAGTAATGTCTGGAATTCTCACCACCCCCCAGTTGAGCGAAGTGCAACGATTGAAGCTCTTCGAGTCATTCCGGAAACAACACACTGCCCTCGGCTTCCGAAGCACCTTGAAAGTCGGCACCGTCACCGAATTAGTCGACTTGTTGATTTCCATCACCGAAAATGACCCAGCAAAATCGTGGAACTCTCTTAAATGGGTCATTCCTTACGCCCACGATAAGAAAGTACCTAAAAATATCATCAACCAGTGGGAGAAGAAAATAGACTGCCTATAGCATTATCATTTATCTAGAAAATCTATTTTTTTTTGTTCTTGCTCTTTTATTTGTGAACTAAGTATCTGTTAGTATTTGTCTTTTCATTTCAATTGATAAAATTTTACATACCCATATTCTCACTTGCTTTTGGCTCAACCCCAATTCGTTACAAATTAAACCTCTTTCTTCCTTATTAGGAGTCGTTTTTGCTCGGAAGATCTCTTCTAATTTTTCTTTAGTATTCGTAGGTAGCGATGATCTTTTTGTTTGATTGACCTGACTTTTTACATTCAACATTTTTGAATCTCCATTTCTGATTCGATTAATATTTTTGTGTTTGAGATCTTCATGATAATGCTCTGCGGTGGATTTTGAATTCTTATTCCCTTCCTTTTCTATGTCTTGATTGAGGAATTTATTACTCCCTGTTACTCCATAACTATCAACAGAGTCATATAGGTTTCGAATTGCATACGAGAGTACTTTTCCATTGACTTCAAATTGTTCTGAAAGCTATTTGGTGTTAGATACTGAAGTCTCTGAAAAAGATAAATACGTACGGTTAACATTCTATTCATTGACTGTATCAATGAATTTTGCATATTTGGGTTATCTCTTCTTGTTGTGACTTCGACATAATTATCTCTTTCTATATGATACTTGGCAGTTATCAGCTCAAGATCTTTCAAGCTTTCATACAACTCATTCATGTCTTTGATGGATGTCATGCCGGCTGTTAAGATGAACACTTTATGGTGTATACCAAAGAAAATATTGAGATTAAGGTTTTTTCCTTAAACCCGGGGGTTGCTTGAAACGATTTCTGAAACATTTTTGAAACTTTTGGTTCTTTTTTTGAGGTGTATTAAAGTACATGCATCAATAACCGAGGGCTCGGAATTGACAGCTATAAATGTAAATGATAGATTAGATAAAAACGTCTTCTGTTAATATACCATTCATATGGTTCAATTTATAAGTACGAGCAGTTAACTTGTCGTTTATAATGGGATTGGTGCATGATGCCAGTTTTAGCTCGCCTTTATTAATTTCGCCAATTCTAAACTTTGTAACAATTTTTGTGATTTTATTTGCAGTCAGTTCATTTGGGCTTATTACTCTACTTTTTTTCTTATATGTGCTGGAACACATTCGTTGGTAAGTTTTGTTGGAAGAGATTTTTGGTTGTATCTTTTTGAGTTTAGCTGCTAGATGGCAAGAAGTTTCGAGCTTAGCCAAATGCTGGTAGTAATTTTGAAAAGCAAAGTTCTCTTTCCATACCTGTAGTAATGTTAGCGGGGTTCGTTGTCAGTTTTGGGGATATACATACCTTCGACACAAGTTTCGAAACATCAGTATTATTCAATGAAGTCCCTCTTTTTATAAGTCTTCCTAGTGAATGACGAGCTAATATGAATTTGTTTCTAGTTCTATGTTTTGAGGCATCCGGGATGGACTCCCCAATTATTATCCTTCTTTGTTGCGCATTCAAATATACATTGGTGGACCGAAAAGGATAAGAAGTATCACCTATATCTTCAATGGCTGGTCTTCCGTTACAAGGTACCTTAAATGTTATACTACTTATAACTTGATTTTCATTTACCATCGATTTCATTTCTTAATGAGGAACCGCTAAATTGTCACATTACAAAAGTGGGAACATTTATAGTAATATAAGTGTGTAACCTCGGAATTCGATTGCGAGGTACTATGATACACTTCTGGAACCGGATTTCATTTCGGATCGCATAGTACAACTATACATTCATTTTAATGCTCCTCTTAAGTATGTGTTAGTGTTCCGAAGTGTGCTGGACAAGCATTCTTTTCTTCGGAATTTTCCAGACGCAGTGTTGAGTTTATAGTTACTTGTATTAGTTCTTTAACATTAACTATATATGCCTTGTGTAAGTAATTGAAATTGGTCGTAGAGACACATTAACTATATATGCCTTGTGTAAGTAATTGAAATTGGTCGTAGAGACGAGTATATACACTCCCCAAACTTTTTGCTATTAAGGAAGTCTCGACAAAGTTATCACACTCTGTATCAGACAATTCAAGTTGTAGTCTCTGCTTTAACAAGACGCTAGTTTGAGAACCATTTCTAAAACAAGGTAGGCTTGAATCTTTTTGCATCAAATCTACCATGTTCACTAAGTGATCACAGTTTTTTCTTAGTACGCGGAAACTTTCTTTGCATAGGTCCCGAAAAAGGCAATAAGGTTTTCCATCGAGACCACCAAGAACCTCTACGTACTCAAAGGACAACTTAAAAGGTGCAGCCTCAAATCCAACGCTACCTGGAGAATTGGAAAGCAAAAAACCAAAATCGATATGAATGATATGGCCCTGGTTGTCTAACATGATATTACCATTATGTCTGTCTTTGATCTGTAGCACATAGCAGATGATTGAATAGGCCGCTAAACTCTTTGCAAAATTAGTTTGCGCTTTCTTATATTTGGAGCTTTTCTCATCTCCGTAGACCTTCTTAAAATAGTCCTTTAGTGAGGCAACTCTTCCTTTGGGATTTTCTCCGCTTTTCACCGAAATCTCTGTTAAAGACTTCTTTATTGAATGAATGGATAATGCATTATTGATAGTCTCAACTAAACCAGTGTTGGCACTTGTGACCAAAATCTTCATATTTTTAGTCCATACGCCTACGTTATTTGCCCTCCATATATTGGACATCAGTGATATCAACTGGCAAGCAAATGCCTCTTGCGGTAAATCATCTCCATTCTTTGCAATGACAGAACATAAATCCCAATTCTTCAAATGTCCATAAGCACTAGACTTTCTTATTCTATTCTTTTTAGTAGTCCAGTCCTCGCTTAGCTTAAAATCATTCTCTAGCTTCCTGTCACCCGCATCTGGTACTAGATCTTGCAGGTGGGCATCATTCATCTCCTGGATTAACCGATAATCAATATTTTCGAATTTATCTTGTAATGCTTTCATTGAATTGATAATCCTTGCCTTGATTGCTGCCGATTGTTCTGAGTTATTCTGACCTGACTTCTCTAATTGTTGTAGCATGACTGCCGCAATTCTCATTTGCGTCGACAAGTCCTTTGTTGAAACTTCTGATTCAAGAGAATCACCGGAAGCCTTCTTGTTGCTAATAGTTTTGGCCCCCGTTACGCCTTCTGGATTACCTGAAACAACACTTGAATTGTTGAGATTCTTTTGCATCTCCTCCGATTGCTTGGGGTTTAGATGATGAGTAATGAAGCTTTGTTCGTTCGAAATTGCGACCACTGACATATCGCCGAGATCAGTCTCTTCAAAGTTAGTCGAGACGCTAGAACTTTCGATCAGTCTATTCTTGTCAAAACTATTGCGGTTACTAATTGGGCTAGACAATCTTGAGGGGCGCAGTTTCCTGGATGTCATGCTTGGTGAATCATTGAGATCCTGGTTGAGAAGAATATTCTTATTATATTCAGTCATAGGATCAAAGTCTGTCTCCTCTCCTAAAAACTCTATCAAAAGGAGAAAGGGAACTCTTTCTGCCGAATTTAACACACATGCTTCATTGACATTGAGCTTCAATATCTTGTGGAATTTTTTATTCTGTTTGCTGCTTATTGGTAATAATTGAGGTATGTCTATTTCTGAAGGGAGAAAAGTTGAGTTAATGATCGATAATTCAGCTCTCAATGAAGTCAATCTAGCTTCTTTGGGGACTTGTGATAATCGTGTGGAGATGTTTTGTAGTACCATCACAAATTCAGTTTCCTTCTTAAAATAGTTTACCTGCAACGACTTTACTTGTTCATCAAGCAGCATTGAAGAAACTTTGTTAATATTGAGTTTATTAAACTCTTGCCATTCCAAAGACACAAGAGAGTTTGAAGAGGAATCTGACATAATTGGAGTAATAGACATCTCGTCAATGGAAGGATCTCTTCCGTTAGATGGCAAATCTGGCATGGAATGTGATGAGAGCTTGTTTTCGATTAATGCTGAAGTGGGCACCACATCAGGCACAGAATCCCAGTTCTCCTCTTCTTTGTGTTTTCTTTTGAAGTTCATGGATTTTTTGGAAACAATTCTTGTGTTTATATTCATCTTTCTTTCGAGAGTATAGTCACTGTTGTATGATCTATCTTCAAAGCTTTCCTTTCCTTGTAAAATCATTGAATGTGCCAGATATCTAGTCAGTCTTGTTGGTAAGCTTGATTCGGATTTTCTTTTATTATTAGGGTTGTAATAAGGTCTAGTTTGAGGGCGACTCTCCTCGTCATCTGAGTCTTCAGTTGGACGTTTACTATTCTTCATGGTCAAATTCTTAGTCAAGGTTTTATGAAAGTTTGCAAGTTTGAATAGAAATGATTTCTGTTGTCTACCTTGAGATATGATAATTGGCTTGACATAAGAATCAATTTGGGGAATCCCAAACGATGCAGCGATAGAACCACACATAGCAAGGGATGGAGATAAATTCTCTCTAAATTGGTGTCCATGTGAAATTTTTTTAGAGATATCCTGATTGAACATAACATTTTGAAGCTCATTAATGAAATATCTTACAATATGGAATGAATAAGTATTGGGATCATTTTTCAATTCGAACACATAAGCTTGGAGGTTCCAGAAAGTTATTAGGCAAAAGTGAGGGAACTTCCTGCTCTTATCCAAAAGGAAATCTGAGAGAGCCATAGACTCCGTTTCAAAACTAACAAGTACCTGGATTAACTGTGGAATGTAAAATTCTAGTTCCAGATAACTATACAAGTGTAGTTTGCTCACCAAGTAATAATATACGCCAATGTTATTGCCATTTTGGGAGAGTTCATGAATACATTGGAAAATATCGAAATTGGGGCTTTTAGTCTCCTCCAATAATTCGACATAGTTATTCGTTTCCATTGTGAATATATGTCACGAAGACTAATTTGGTTGCATTCGATTTATAAAGTTTTCATGAAATCTAACTTACAACTGTCAAACAAAAGTCCATGAAACCTCCGGCATATAAACCATTCGTATTTTTTTTTTGTTTTTTTTTTTCGAGGCACATTAGTACTGAAACATAGTGTATTGAAAAGTAAGTCAAATAAGTTAAAAAATGTTACTAGAAAATAGAAGAAAATAAAATCATTATTAAGAATTAGCTGTCACTCTCACTCATCCTTTTTGAAAGCTGGAATTTTGAACTTCTCTGTGAATTTCTGGCCCGGTAAAATTGGCATTACATCTAAAACATGTTCTCTCAATTCTTCCGGAGAACTGTGTAAATCAAAAGGCTTGTAAATAATATATTCCAAGTCTTGAAGATCAGTTTGTTCCGGGGGTACTGGCTTGAACAATTTTGGGTGAAATTCAACACCCTCCTCCAGTCTCTTTTTGGCTTGTACCCTTTGTTCATTTTCCACTTTAAACTTCTCTTCGGTAGCAAGTGTATGATCTCTCTTTCCGAGTGCATCGATAGTTGATTTCCATAATTTTCTTGACTCAGTATCTAATTGCTCGTCAAGTGGTCTCACTTTAGGTTTAACTGTGGTTGCTTTATGAGTATTGAAAAACTCACTCTTTTTGCCGGTTTTATTATTCTTGATTTCCATGACATCATTCCATTTCCCTGTAATGCTATAAAGCTCTTCTCCGGTCTTGGTATTAATTATACAACCCTCAATGGCATCATAAGTCCCACTAATAAACCCTTTTGTTTTGAATTCTATAACCGTTTCGTAGCCAGTATCAGGACATTTTACGACCATTTTGTCTCCGAGTTCATACTTGAGCTTACCAAATAAAATTCCTCTACAATAAACATTGGGCTGGTTCATGATGTAAGTTTCTCCACCTCTATCTCCAAGAGTAACATGTGCCCAACCTTCCATGATGGCAGCTGACGAGTTTCCCAAAAATTTGGACTTAGGAATAACGACACCATCAACTTTGATTTTCTTTCCTGGGACTATATAGAAGTATGAAGACTTGGGAGGATGGTGAGATGTTTGCTCCGAAATGTAAAATGCTGACTCTTCGCCAGGTAAGTCGTCCCAATAGCAAGAAAATACTTCTCCCAAAATGGGATTCAAAGGCTTCTTGACAGCTTTTGGTGCAATATGCCATGAAGCCAAGTACCACTTCACCATCAATATAAATCTCTCTAAGTCATCTTCTTCTTCATTAGCTTCTAACAATATATATGGAATCTGGAAAAAGTTTGTAATACGCTCTAACATTGACTTTTTCTCAAGAATGAAAGTTGGCAATGTAATTTTAGACAAGTCACATCCAGGTCTTAATTGAGAAATGATTCCATATAGAATTGATTGCCCTTCGTTGTCTATTTCATCGATATCATCGGTATTATTGCTACCAGTTGGGCTCTCGCCCTTCGTGGCCTCGCTAACGTCAGTGTCACTCAGACTCTTCAATTTCAATTTATCTAATTTAGAAGTTAATCCCATATTCAAAATAGTCTGATGTTGTAGTCGGAAAATTGATTCTGGACGAGTAATTCGGTTTTAAAAAAATAATCTTCTCTTGCTTTTACTCTCTTAATGCGATATTGCTAGATATTATGGTGGAAATTGCGCCTTTCAAAGCAATGGACAGTGATGTATAATCCGCAGTGTGATCAATCGCAAGGACGAAGTGTAGAAGGACAAGATATTTTAGGTCCTTACAGTTTGCTTGTATGAGGGGCACTTTACGTATTAAAAATGTTTTAAAAATATGTCTTTATACAGTCCGGGTAACTATTAATGCTCCAGTACAAATCTAAAAAACTCCTTCCTCTCACTCTACATGGCAACTTCTTAAAACGATAGCAATGAACTTTCAGACATACGGTGTTACGCCGCCGATATCTGTGGCCAATCCCACTCCAAAGGAGAATGCCCTCAATGACGAGTTGATAAAGGAATTGAAGAATAAAGGTTCTTTTGAAAGCGAGTCTGCAACAAAGAAAAGAGTTGAGGTTCTAGGAATCTTACAAAAGTTGACTGAAGAATTTGTATATAGGGTTTCACTCAACAAAAATATGAGTGATGGAATGGCCAAAGATGCTGGAGGCAAAATTTTCACCTTTGGGTCATATCGTTTGGGTGTCTATGGACCTGGATCTGATATTGATACTTTAGTTGTTGTTCCTAAACACGTCACTCGTAATGACTTCTTTGAAATTTTTGCTGAGTTACTAAGAAAAAGGCCCGAGTTAGAAGAGATTGCACCAGTTCCAGATGCATTTGTCCCAATTTTGAAATTAGAATTCGGAGGAATATCCATTGATTTGCTTTTTGCGAAGCTAGATATTCCTCGTGTACCTCGAGATTTGACTTTAAATGACAAAAATCTTCTAAGAAATGTTGATGAAAAGGATCTCAGAGCATTAAATGGTACAAGGGTCACTGATGAAATTTTGACTCTTGTTCCGAAGCCAACCGTTTTCAAACACGCTCTCAGATGTATAAAAATGTGGGCTCAACAACGTGCCGTATATGCTAATATATATGGTTTTCCTGGTGGTGTAGCATGGGCTATGTTGGTGGCAAGAATATGTCAATTATATCCTAATGCTGTAAGTGCTGTTATTGTGGAGAAGTTTTTTCATATCTATGCTCAATGGAGTTGGCCGGAACCTGTCTTATTAAAGCAAATTGAAGATGGGCCGCTACAGGTCCGAGTATGGAATCCAAGGTTATATCCTCATGATAGAATGCATAAGATGCCAGTTATTACGCCTGCATATCCCTCCATGTGTGCCACTCATAACATTACAACTTCAACTCAAAAAATTATTTTGGAAGAGTTCAGAAGAGGAATCGACATTATGAATCAAATTAGCACTAACAAGAAATCGTGGGGTGATCTATTGGAGAGACATACATTTTTTCATAGATACAAGTTTTATTTATGTATTGTGGCTGCAACGAAAGGAATTTCAGAAGAACACTTGAAATGGGCCGGTATGGTAGAAAGTAAATTGCGTCTACTCGTTCAAAAACTAGAAGTTACAGATGGAATCCAAGTTGCTCATCCATATGTCAAGACCTTTGATAACTCATATATTTGCAAAGATAAAGAAGAGTGTGTGGAGGTTATCAATACTTATGGCACACGTCAAGCAGAAGAGCTAACCAAAAATATTAAAGCATTAGAGGGTGATAAACCAGAAGATGTCTCTGGGGTCGAAGTCCACCTTACAAAACTTTTCATTGGTCTAGACATTGATTTGCATAATGGTGAGAAAAAACTTGATATACAGCATCCATGTGCAGATTTTTTCAATATTTGCAAAGGATGGCAATTTTTTGACGAATCTGTTCATACCGTACAAATAAAGCATGTGAGGCTCTATGATTTGCCAAATGATGTTTATGTTGAGGGTGAAGAAAGACCAAGTAAAGCTTCAAAAAGGAAAAGATTGACGACAAAAGATGCTAGCAAAAAAAGACCTAAAAGCGAGATAGCTGTGCCCAATGCAGTTGCAAGTTAATTACGAACTCCAGACTTCCAGGCCATACAAGGCTTACATAGATATTAAAATGTAATTCAGAACGTATTTACAAATTGGTATATATATGCAGCTTAGATCTTTTAAAACCATTTACCAAACCGTTTTGGTTTGCTACTTTCATTAAAGTTTCTTGGTTCTTCAAGTGTGCTGTCGAACTTGCCTAGGCCAAAATATTGTAGGATAAATTCGACATCACCAAAAGCATGGCGATCACCTTGCATTATTACCGTTGGTTTCCCGGAACTGGTTCCCTTTGTCACCACCTTCCCTGTCAATACTTTTTCTGCTACTTTGCGTAAATCTTTAACAGTCAACGATTCAATTTTCTTAATCATTTCATCTACTGTAGTTAGTTTGCCCTGGCACTGGATTTGTCTACCCAAATCTTCCAATGCTGCCAATTTACTCTCCACGTTCATTAAAAGCGAACTAATGAGTTGGTTTTTGGCTCGTTTAACTTCTTTTTCCGTCAATCCACCTTTGGAAGTGTCAACCTCCAATAGCTTCGAAAGCTCAAAACAAATTATTTGTGACATGACATGGGCAGCATTAGGAGAGCACGAAATCGTGATACCAAATAATCCGGATCCAATGTAAGAATGGTTGAAGCTCATACAATTCTCCACGAATGCATATTGGTTCAAGACTCGAGTGTATAATCGAGAAAACATTCCTTTCCCGGGGCCTCCGGCACTGAATGAAGAGCCTCCACCAAGAAGTTTTTGCAAGGTTGCTAATGCATATAAATCATCGCTGAGTAAGCCGGTGGTTTCGAACCCGATTTGCATATGGTACAATTGGGGTAAATTGGCGTACACGGGAGGTTGATATGGAAGAGCGATTTCTCCCCCCGTGTAATTCACTTCGCCTAACTGGGCCCGGCGGGTGGTGTCGGTAGAGTCATGGCCCACTTTCCAATCGCCAAGCTCACTTTGGGCCAACTTCACAGCATAGTCATGGTCTACCCCCACCATGGCTACAACAACATTCTGGGGTTGATAAAATTTTCTATGATAATTAAGCAAATCACCTCGTTTTACTGTAGCAATCCGTTCCGGAGGACAGAATAATGGTAGTCCCAAAGTATTATCATTATATGCTGCTTCGTGCAAAACCTCGGGCAAGAATAAATCATGTTTCATAGAGATCTCATTCACTTCATATTCCGCCGTAAGTAGTGTTTCCTGGACCTCCTGGTCGGTGATTAGGGGTTCACGGATGGTCTCACTAATTAAACTAAACATCTTGTCCACATCTTTGTTGAACACCGATGCCTGGTATAACATCAGCTCTCTTTGGGCCGAACACATATAATTTCCTCCCAACTTCGACAAGTTTTCCATCATTTCGATTCCGGAATATCCCTTGGTCGATTTCCACGCAAGCCGGTCGAATAAATGCGATAATCCCGGCCGATTGGGGTTCTCATAACGTGATCCCGCATCAACGTATGCTCCCAAAGCACTGAAATGGCCTGGGGTGGAGTCGGTCACCACCCTTAACCCATTGTTCAAGGTTGTCATTTGCACATTGGGCTTGGCCAATGTCACTGTGGCGTACTTCCTTAGTGACTGGGCGAGCCCTGGTCGCACAATCTTGGACTTCAACATACCGGGATAACGAGCAGTAGAGATGAGAGAATGGCGATGATTTTTATCTGATGATGTCGCGAAAGAAACATCCGTAAACCAAAATATGATGTAGATCCGTACATCTCGTTATTGTTGGTGTAATGATTTGCAGCCAAATAGCGACGAATTCTAGGTTAGTCAATTAATATAAAAGATAAGGTGTCCTTCAAAAGAGTTTTATGGTCTAACTAGCTTTGAATATAGGGCAAGTTAAAAGCGAAACCTGAATGTGATGAAATAGTCAATGGGTTCTATTCCAATAGTTTGTCTCAGGGTCCATGGTTTACCTCCTACGAAAATTGCTAGGGTCTGTGGCCTTGTATCTTTTACACTCAAACAATAAGTTATCACTCTCACCATGTAATTAGTTTACGATCGTATTACTCTGGATCTCTTTTAATTGACATTTAGGTGACCTTCCAGGTGTTTCACTTTGGTCTTATCACAAACCTCAAGATGGAAATACCTAAGTTTACAACTTCCTCTTAGGGCACGATATCATTCATTTCCATAAATATAGTATGTAACTATTCCTTTTGAAGCTTCAGTACCATTTGAAGGGAAGATGTATGTGCTATACTGTATCACAAAATTGCCACAGCTTGAGGGCCCTCTGTATACGGACAAATTTCATTTTTTTCAAGAAATCGTATATATAAGATAACTACTGCTATTGTGCATTTTCTAATTTGGCTGCAAAATGATCTTTCTTAAGTTGTCGTTATCTGTTAGGGAGCCAGTACTTTTGCTGGCCACTCGTATAGAGGCGGCAGTCCGCTCATAAACAATATATTTGGTTGCAAAATAATCTATCCGTACCACCTCGCGATTGACCTGCTACGCCATTTGGGGAGAAGTTTACAGAGACACATTTTGCTATAAACTTTCTGTGGTTCCCCAAATTTTATTTACAAGTTTTCTACTTCTTTCTTCTTCACATTTACTTGATTATTCACCAAGAACACATTCTTTACCCGAATTATCACGTACAAACTTCTTAAACCTACTTCTCAAGTACAACCTCTTTCATTTGAATCACCAATGTACTTTAAGAAGTATTTGAGTGGCCCAAAGGGCACTCGTTCACTTCGTCGCCGTTTGGCAGCCAGAATGCCATCAGTGAGAGAGAAGCTCACCGGACTCAACCCATTCAAAAGGAAGCCAAAGTCTGGCAAAAATCAAGTTCAAGTTCAACCTCAAGTTGACGATGTTATGCCTATTCAATGGTTCCTTGGACCTCATTTGAACCCAATGACCATTGACGAATTTATTAAAGTTTGCAATTTAGAGGAAGAGAAAATTCATGAAGTTCCCTCAGCAGTTAGCGGATTATTCGAACCATTATCGTCCTTCGATTCCGCTTTGACACTTCCTGTCACTCAGGAAGAAAAAGTTGATCAACTTGTTGATTCGTTTTTCGAATCTGCTTTGGCACTTCCTGTCACTCAGGAAGAAAAAGTTGATCAACTTTTTGATTCGTTTTTCGAATCTTCTTTGCCAATTCCTGTCACTGAAACAGAAGAAATTGGACATCTTTTTGATTCACCTATCGAATTGAATCAAGACGACGCAAAGCAGCTTGTTAAATCGTTTCATGGGGATATTCCTCTTTCTCTCGAGACCACAGAAATGTTTGAGACTGAAGCCAAAAAAGCTCAAGAAGAGTTGGAACACTTGGAATCAGAGTTCAATAACAACTTTCTTGATTTAGAAATGGGTTTTGGAAAGTATGTTCGTTTCAAGACTGAAAACGAATATCAAGATGCTCCGATTTACCTCCCACCATCTCACTCAGACTCCGAGTTTGATGACATGGAGGAATATCAATACTTTGATGACGAAGATACTTTATACCCTATCGAAGAAGAAAAAGAAGAAAAAGGAATGATTGAATCAGCAACTGAGCTAAACCAAGAAGAGCAATTTGCCGAATCTTTCGTCTACCAACCACATCAAGAAGAACAATCAACTGAACTTTCAATTGAAGAAGAACAATCTACTGACTCTTCAACCGAAGACAGATTGGTAGAGGCACCAGTCTACCTAGCAGAACTAATACAATTATCTGACACTGAGTGTGATTCGGAAGAAGAATGTTCTGACGTAACCGCTGCTGAAGAAACAGAAGATGATGATTCATCTTCTGTCTACTCGGACCTTGATGCTATGGAAAAGCAACAACAGCAATTTGCTGATGACGACGAAAAAGACGTCTCTTCAAGCATCTACTCAGACCGTAGTGAGCCATCTACAAACTCATCACCATCTTATTTCCATACTTTTGAAGACTATCTCAATGGAGTACAAATGACTTCGGGAGAATATCAAGTAGCAGGTCCCCTGAAATATGTTCAAGAAGCAATTCAAATGGAAGAAGAATTGGACTACCACTATCACTCACCATACTGTGAGGTTAGGGACCCAGAACAAGATTTCTATGATAACAACAGTGAATACTCTGATGCTCAATATTCACTTTCAGGTACTACTGAGTCATCCTCTAATAGAACTTTGTGTTCAAGTGAGATCTTAGAATATAACACTGGTTTCAATTCTGTTATTCCTGGTACTGTTAGAAAGTTGGAAAACTTTCAATACTATAAAGACCATGTCTACAAAAAATACAGAGGTTACTTAGAAGGTGCCTTCGTACATAAAAGAAGAGTCAGCTCATCAGCCTAGTAGCATGACTCGTTATGCTGATAGTTAGCTATCTTGGTGCCAATGTTATATTTTTGACTGTATCCACAGTCTCCTTCTGCTTGAGCTGATTGAATGAAGAAATTATCCTTTGGCTTTTGCTGTTGCAGCAATTTTCATTCTAGGGGAATGAAAGAGTTCGTCCTGGTTTCACTGGAAATTATTTTTGGTCGAGTCTTGGAGACAGCTTGCAACTGTCTACTATGATAAGTCCTCAGGTTAGTTGACAATTACTCCGACGCTCATGCAAGAAATGATCTAGTGATTAAAGGAAGGTTGATGATGTTCTAGACTAACAAAAGGGATTGGACTGCAGCCGATTCCTAGAGTGAGGCTAATAATCTATTATGTTCTTGGATTGCAACTATGATCTAGTGACTAAAGAGTATAAGCATTGGTATATTAATGGGTACTAGGTAAGCTTTGAAAGTCGGATTGCGCAACTGGCGATTAGAGGTGAAACGAACACCCACTATTTACTAAACCATCATGAACCATTCTTGAACCATGACCATTTCTCATCACTTAACAACCCCTCAAATGCTCAAAGCCTTTTTTTTAACTGAAGAAGAAGAAGTGGGCTAAAGTCAAGTTTCAATAACCCCCAGAACGTTCTTCAAACTCTGGACAGAAATTCAGCAACAACAAGACGTCAACATGAACAACAGTAACATTCTCAACCCATCAGCAGCAATAAAGTAATCCAAAGAGGATCAGAAAAGTTAATAACAGTAAGGAGAGCAATGAAACATTCACAACTTCATCATCACTAATAAAATCTTCATCATCAACGACATTAATGTGAAAGAAAAGACATAGACGTCATTAACATATTAAACATAAAAAAAGCAAAAATATCAATGACATTGACATAAAGAAAAGACACCAACGACATCAACGTAAAAGAACACCAACAAAGCCAAAAAAAATAAAAAAAATAGATGGCTTTGAAAATATGATGACTACCCACACTATCACCACACTTTAGTTATATCTTTTGTTTTTTACTTCGTTTATATTTCCTCTTATATATTCCCCAATAAATATTATGCCTTCATCAAACCCCTTAGGCAAACTGCACAACTTTGATTTTTCAATATATACAAAGTGGTGCTTTTTTAAGTGTTTCACATGAGCTGGACACTTTTACTTCAACCGATGACTGCAGAAGACTATAAAAGTATCGGAAATGCTTCACGATAGTTGCTTTCTTATATGACAGCGACTTTGGTGTACCTTATCTTCGCTATAAGTATGAAGCACCTAATTAGATCCGCCACTGGCTTAACCCACAGCCTAGGTGCAGTAAAGTCTTAGGATAGTGATAGTATATGGTAATGTAAACAAGTTCGTTCATCCCCTAAGCATTTGTTTCAGTTTTTCTCATTTCGAAACAAGAAGCAGTCACTGAAACGTAAATCAACGGTGCAGTTGTGTTCTTTCTTTGATCAAATGTAGCTTTTTTCGAAATTCTTTACTTTTTCTGTCAAAATGTGAATTCTCCAGTATATATTTAAGTCGGTTTCCACTCCTTAAACATCAATTATACGTATCCAAAATTTGACGGCTAACATTAAATAAGTTAAATTGAAGCTTCATTATGGTGACATAAGTGTTCCACTTTAATTACTGGGAGAGTCAACACCACCTCTGCGTAGCTGTATCATCATACTTCCAATATCAATATTGAATTTCTCTTTTACCGCCTCCAAACTTTAGTACCTTTGGGTCAATATACAGAACACGGCTTGTTCTTTACTCGTGGCTAGTAATTCAGCTAGCCAATGACTGCAAAAAAAGAAAAATGAGGAAAAAAAAGCAGCCAAAAATTAGCCACATACGACAATAGAGCGACTTAGGAATAGGTAAGCTGCCAGTTTCGAATATCTGGCAGGTTTGAACATATAATTACATCATGTAATGAAATATCTAGACACTGATGGCATGATCGGTGAGACGGAAATTTTGTCCTTCCTCCCAACAGTCCAAAACTGTTTCGAGCAGACTTAATGTCAAAAAAAGCACTTTTATGACAAAATTTCCGTCAGCTTGACTGTTTGGCTTTCCTCTCTATACTTTTGATCCAAGACATACCACTCATACTCGTGTATAATAAGACTCCCAATTTTTGATGCCTTAGAGAACACCCGTGCACCCATTACTACGTCAAAATAAAACGCACCAATGAAAAATTCAGCCAACCAACTACTAGCAACCAACTGTGAGCATGAAATCGATCAGGCAATTGCATTTCAGACGGTTCGTGTCGGTTTCCCCGTCACCCGTAACGACAGTGTTGCCCAATGCGTCCCCAGTGAACAATAGTGTGGCCAAAGAAGAGAGCATCAAGCTTGCTGACAGTTTGATCAGTACTAAATCATTAGAAAGTGCCGAATTTCTGGCCTTAGGAGTTCCACCTACTATATTATCAGTCAATTCTCCTCCATCGGTGCCGGTTTACATCAGACGTGGCTCTTTATTGTCTATTTACGGTCTCAGTGACACCCAAACAATCCACAATCAACTAGAGATCAAAAATCCTATAAAACATTTTCTCTATGGTAATTATGTTTCTAGCTATCAAAAGTTGATCTCCACCACTCCATTTTCAATTCTCGTGTCTTCTGTCTCGCGGAACTTTTCTCCCTTTTCAACCACGAACAACAAGTCTTTTGTTTCTTTGAACTTGGATGGGGCCAATGACTGGGCTATTCTCGATAACCAGGCGTTGCATGTTTATACTGGGAATTCATTGATAGTGGCTCTTTATAGACTTCCGTACACCATCTCCAGGAATTTATCCAAGAAGTTATCTTTGCCCTTCAAAACATCGACTGGGTTGAGTAAATGGAGTAAGCTTGGGTATACTTTGTTGAGTGGTAGAGGACAAGTTGGCTTGGTTGGCAAAGGAACTGTTTATAATGTCAATCTTAAGGAGAGTGAAGAAATCTTGATAAACAAGAATAACTTATTGGGAATAAGTGTGAATGGTCCCTATGATCTTCAGAATTGTATTCTCAAATACACCTTCCCTCTTTCTAAATCGGACACTGAGAAATTGGAAAGAAGTACTAAGGAGCAAGTGACTACTGTTAACCCACCAGGCCAGAATGGCTCACTTTTACAATACTACAATTATTACTCCTCCATACTAGGAAGCGTGTGGAGAAGGCTACTAAATGTATACTATGGAGGACGAATCAAATCTTTCAACTTCTTGGTTGGTAACCAGGAATTTGTCAAAGTAATTGGGCCAAGAAGTATCCTCTTACAGTCAAATTCCTCGAATAATTATGATTTTGGAACGAAAAGGAAGATTGGCGGCGGATTGGAAAGCAAAGAGACCGGATTGGTCCCTTCTGGCAGTCGAGAAAGAACTGCAGAGGACTACTTGAATTACGTGACTATCAAAGATGGGAAGTCCGAGTTCAAGAGCACCCCGAACTTCAATCAAGCTATACCAACTGAAGTGAAGAAGTAAAGTATCGAGGAGTAATTGTACTAAAAATAGATAAGACCACCAGCATATCGATATATTTCAAATGTACACTAAAACTTTAGTAGCTAAGCTTGTAGTTCCCAATATCTCACAATAACTATTCTATCTATAGCATGTTTCATATTTTGTTGCGCTACAAATCTCATTACGTAAATTATGTCATTAGATAAGTTGCAAAATATACACTGTCATGAAAGAGCTCGTTACGAGTTTTTGTCAGGTTTGTCGTTAATGGGTGGGGGTTGGAATAACTTAGAGTCACTATTCTTACTGTATCCAATAATCTGTTCGGGGCTTGGTAATGGTAAGGTTGGCTTATATGTAGGTATAATCGGTGGTAATTGAATGTTCTTATCCTGATTGGTAGCAAATGGTTGCTGGTGGTTTTGGTGCTCCATCATGGTAATGTTGTTTAAATTATCTTTCAACGAAGGTAAAGTGGCCTTCTGGTCACCATTTGGAGCGGGTGGTTGAGTTGGTTGTCTTGTTGTGTTACCATTTTCCTCTGGAGAACCTTCATCTTCATACTTCTGCTGCGATTCTCTATTATGGATTCGCACGTTAGCCGTACTCAATGGCACAGTCGACATGGCATAAAGAAGACTAGCTTCGTTTTCATTCTTATCACCACCATTTGATGGTTCTTGTTGAATAGTGTTCGGGTCGGTGATGTTAATGTGAGGATAATGCAATTGAGATTGGGTAGGATATTGATAATATTGATTAGGATGGTACTCAGCATTTTGCTTCATTGGTCCAAAAATTCTGTTACTTTGGTCACGAGTAAACCTATTGATAGAGTTATCATTGCTACTTTTATTCTTATTCTTCTTCTTATCCTTTGACTTACTATCCTTGAAAGATTTCGATATTTTAATGCCAGGTCCTGACTTCTCATTTTTGGCACCTGCATGCTCTTCCTTCTCACGAAGAACACTGTTGAGATGACTATTGATCTTTTTCGGTAAATCCTTGATATATGTCCCCACCGAATTACTACCAGAGTTATTCAGTGACGATTGCGTGGAGCTTGTATTCCCGTTACTGAAAATGTTCGACGATACTCCGGTGTTATGAGTGGTGATACCAGAACTGGCAACCGTCCCACTTCCTGAACCCGAGCCGGAATACTTCCCAACACCAGAACGAGACCCTGAGCCTGACCCGTTAGAGGCATCACCAGCGCTACCAGAATTAGAATCACGGGAATGAGATGCTCCGTCAGAGTCCCCATCTGCCGAGCCTACGGGGATATTGTCATCTTTCTGAGGGGAGTCATTTGAGTCAGCCAAAGATGGTGAAGAGTCGTCTTTGCTTGCAGATGCCTTAGCTAAGGCATCATTGGGTTTTTTCAATGATGGGATGTTGTCGCCCTGGGAACTTGGGGTCTCATCGCTTTCTCCATCAGCCTCGGGTTCTGCATCGGCTTCGCCGTCAATTTCTTCATAAATACGAGCGAAATTTCCGTTTGGGGCCGGACCCGGAGCCAGTGTCTTTTCGGGCGACAGTTTCCTGGTGCCATTCTCCTTAGGTGAATCCTCCAACGGACTATCATCTGAATTGTCGTTAGAGATATTCGACTCGCTACTGTTTGGAACCGTTATAGTACCGCTGGAGGTGGACTGGTGATGGGACGAGTTTGCGAAATGTGATGGAATAGGGGGTCTACTTAGTTCATTATTGCCATTGGCAATCGACGAGTTCGATCTTTCGCTTACGGTACTGTCATTCGGTGTAGATTCTGGTCTCATTTTTATAGGCATTGCATCTGCAGATGTGAGTCCGTTCTGGTAAGGAGTTGACGAAGCTGGTTGGTTCATTTTTCTCTTCATCACCTTCAATCTTTCGTACGGCAAGAAAGGAGCCGTTGTGGTTGTAGTGGTAGTTGTAGTGGTAGTGGTATTCTGGTCTGATGAAGGTGGGTACGTTTGGTGATGTTTTGAGGGAGGTTGGATACTGTTGGGGTTGGTGACTTCTAGCTGATGACGTTGTCCTCGAGGAGGGTGGACTGGGTAGTTGGGAGCGTGCTGATGGTGATGTTGGTGGTGGTGGCCATTGTGAATAGGGTGATTAGGGCCATGCTGGTGATGGTGTTGGTGCTTGCTGTGACGGTTTATCGACGAGTCGTCGCGATGGTACGGGGTCGAGAACTTCACCGGGTACGAATTGTCCGATGGAGCATCCTCGCTGGAGTTCCTTCTGTAAGGATCCTGGTAGAAGTTAGGAGAAGCAGACGCGGTGTGTGCAGGTTTCGTGCTTTGCCATGGCGAGTACGAGTCAATGATAGGCGATGTGGCGGGTAACCGCTGCTTGTGACCTTCAGGCAAAACACCCGTACCATTGGAGTTGGGGCCCATGATGTTGGAGTTATGAAGAGGCAACGAACCTTCTGTGTTGGAAGTGTATTTTGAGGTTACTTTGTTGACGGCGATGAACAAGTCGCTCCAGTTGAACACTTTAAGGTCCTTTTCGATGTTTCTTGGTCTGGGATCTTCCATGCTCATCAATAAGTTGAAAAATCGTTGACTATCAGCATTTGAACGAGACACCGTGAGTGGTTTCAAAGACTGTAAGTTTCTCCTTATTCTGTTCTTCTCTTCGATGGTGAAACTCTCCTGAACGAGGTACTCGAGGATCAAAATGATGTCAACTGAGGTAACTACGTGGATATCTTTCTCTTTCCAGTATATGCATGATATTATAGGGACATCTGGAGTATAGTCACGGAACTTGATAGGGTAGAAATCTACTTTGAAGTCAGTTGGGGAAATGTTTGCAAAATCAAATCTGACTAATCTTCGTTCTGCCTTGATTTCCTCGGAAGACCAGTTGCTTAAAACAGAGCTGATGTTTTTGTCGAATATTAACTTGACGGGAGTGGTTGCATAGCTCATATTTCGTCTCAAATAGTCGGGATTCAATGATGAAGATCTGATTAAATTTGGGGTGTTGAAATTGGATGCATTATTGGAGTTTAAGTTGTTCTTGCTAAAGTCATAAGGACGGAAAGTATGCTGTAGAGGATATTGTTTTAGATCCTTACTATAATCCAGCGGATCATCTTTTTCGTTATTCAAGTTCATCTTGTTGCCTTTAGTAGAATCATCAAGGTTGAGGAAACTATTTTTTTGCAGTAAGGAAGTAAGTGGGTGTAATGAAGGGTAAAAGTATGTACAACTGAACACTTTGAAGAAAATTCGACAGTTTGGGTAAGTGATATGTATCTTACTAGTATGGCGTCCTGTCTGAGGAAAATGGAAGATAAGTTGCAGTCTATAAAAAGCCAGATGTTATAGCTTAGTGTGAGCGATAGAAATATATGTTGAAGTGGAAAAACAAGTGATTTGGGGCTAGTTAAGTATTTCAAGTGGCTGATGGGAAAAAAAATTGACCGTGCTAGAAAAACAAGGAAATTCTTTTTTTCAGTCACTCCCCGGTTGGAAAAGGAATTATTTTTAATAACTTTATGTCGGATGGGCTAAATTATCCATATATGAACTTGGTGAATTCGACACAAAAGATAAAAAGAAAAGGGTCAACGTCAAGGGTTAAGGTAAAAAGTCAGACAGATATTAAACTAGGTTTCACCAACTGCAACAAGTTTGCATTTCAATAAAACAATCTGCGTCTTGCAATAGAGAGAGCAATTAAGAGAGGGAAAAATAATAATGACAACTATCCAGACTCACCCGGGCATAAAACCCAAAATTTGCCAGACATTTTGGGGAGGCACATGAGACAAAAACTTGCCACATTAATAGTAATTCTCTGTCTCACAATTTATGCAGCAAATGTACAAAAAAATAAATTAAGAAGAGGAGCAGCAGATAGCAATTGGAATTAATTAGCCACTAGGGGTATCAGTTGGGGTTGAGAAAGAAAAAGAGGAAGTTGTCTACGTAAATCCTGGCGGATAAAGAGGATTTATGCATGAAGCAGAAGGGGATAATTTATTACATCACAAACAAGTGAAATATCATCGCTTGGTAAAAGATTGAATTGCCATACTTCCTAAAGTGATTCTAGATTACAATGTTGGAGCTACGATTTTTATTTGATGCACTAGCCGGATTAGAAAAAAAAAATAAAAAGGGAAAAACTGCTTCTTTTGTATTAAGTTAATTTTTTAAGTTTTGTCTCAGACATTTCCTATCAGCCTCGAAAATGAGACAATAACAAACACTACTCGCCATGACACACAATTTTTTACGCACATGATACATGACACAGCATAATCACAATCCCCCTTGTCTCAAGTATCAGAATCAAAAGAGGCTAGTATAGACGATTTATTAATGGCTCTATGTGGTTGAGCCATGGGACGTGGAATCGCTTCTTTTTACTTAATATACAGATGGGGCTCATGTCAGGCCCTTGCAAACATTATGTAATTAAGGCTCATGCAAACATTACGTAAGTCCGGTGCTCACACTTCTTACATGCGGACTATTTGTCTTAATTTGCCATGGTATTTGCCTCCTGCATGGAATCTTTTTGTCTGTTTGTTTGTTGATGTCTGGGTTTGTAACTTTGTGGATAAGTAAAAAAAGCGACCTGGATTACGTCATTTGCTACCTAAGCAATCGTTTTTTACCGCCGTGTCTAAGACGTTCTGTCGCACTTCTAGTCTTGTAGTGAAAATACAAAAAGCTTTCTTGGTGGTTGGTGGAGGAGCATTTGCTCTATTTCACTATACACAAAACAAAAGATATACCACTGGCTATAGCTGGTTGCTGCAATTCGTCTGCGTATCGCATATCGTCACTTGTTGCCCAAAAGTGGAGATGACCCGAAAAGATGCTATGCAACATGAAAGATACCTGAGGCTAGTGTCCTGAAATAATGCTGTACAATGACAATAACCTTCCGGAGACGAGCTACTAACATCTTGGAGCCCTTATTATGCTTCAACCCCAAGCTCTCAAGCAACAATGTACTTCTGCGAGGGTTAGTTTAGATAATCATTTTGCTTCAGCCGCAAGTAAGACACTTTATGAGCAACGTTGTGGTGAAAACAAGTAACCCAATAGGTGATGAGTTTCAGCCGCAGGCTGTCGAGAAATATTTTGTGAGCAACTCATTAATAGCCGAAGATACACGCTTCAGCCGCAAACTTTCAAAACAAGCATGTCGTGAAAATACAATCCTTTTGTAAGCGAAGATTTCAACGAGACTCGAACGTTTCTAGCGAGAATAGTAGTATCCCAGACGGGGATCAATGATAATGTTAAGGAGATTCACAGTATTTGTTGAAAATCACCAAGACTCACGAAGTGAAAATAGCAGTTAGTAAGGGAACAATATTTATGTTAGTGAGACTCAAATGTTTTTGTATCGAAGGTGAGAGTGTCATGATTTTAACAAGATCCCGGTATTTCTTGACCACTTATCCTAGTGGACAATAAGTATACTAATGACACTCCAAAATCTCTCGTCCGAATAGTATCTTAATAGGTGAAGATATCAATAATAATGTTGATGAGACTCACAAATATCTCCACCCCCACTAGGACAACTACTATGAACTCCAAGCTCTCTTCGTGAGAATGGCCCAACTGCTCCTTCAACATCTGTAGCAAATCACTAATGACTTCTAATCTCTGATTCAACAACTCTACTCTTTGATTTATTTCAAGATACCCTCTTGTGGCTTGGTAGATTGGCTCTAGATGGGGCTCGGCCCATATCAACTCAGGAGAATCTAATACAGACCCATGTAAGTTGATGTTGATTCTTAAAATGAACAACTCCCCTATAGACTTCATTATCTCGTCTCTTGTCATCTCCACCTTACCTGTGTGAGCAATTTGTTGCGGAATATCTTGGGTATCCTCAATGGTATTATCCACCAATTCCTCAAATAACGAAATCTTCACTGATTGAGCCAACGCATGACTAATTGAAAGCTTCAACATGTAGTTGGAATCATCTCGTAATGTAATGAAGTCATTATAGATTCTCGGCTGGTAAGATTGAGTTATATAGTAGTTAAACTCCTCCACCTGGATATCTTCACCAGAAAGCTTTTCACTTTCGAATCTTGCCAAATCGTCTAGAAACGCAGTTTCTTCTTTGATACTATAACCCCACATGATTATAACCCCGTATTCGAAGATGAACAAATCGCTTCGCTTGCCAATATCGATCTCACCTCCTTCATCCGCGAGTCGTATCAACTTTCTCTCGTTCAGCCCTTCTTCATCTCCATTCAGTTCACTCCTCCAGTCCTTATACATGAACGGGGTATACAAGCACTCATCAAACAACTTGGGGCTAGTATTATGCAATCTCTTCCGGTCTTTCAACCATCGTAACAACTCCTTCATTTTGTATGAACCACAAGTACAATAAGCGGTCACCCTCGGCAAAAGGTCTCGATGCAGCTTCCCTAAGATTTCAGCATCCTTACGAGCAGGTTTATCGGTGATCTTCTTAACCTGTGAATATACCGACAGCCTTCTGTGCTTAGCTTTTCCCTTGGCTTTGGCTACAGCAACCAGTTTAGACGACGAGTTTCCATTGTCCTCTTCGTCTTCATCATCATCATCATCATCGTCATCATCATCGTCATCAGGTGTCTTGAGCCCAATTGGATCCTCTGGCAATAGCTTGAGCTTCTGTGATGTCCGGCTGGTTCTTTGTAGCCCTATCTTGGGGGACTGTGCTATATTGGATCCTACTCTATTAACAATCTTCTGCTTGACTTGCCCTGGTGCCAAATTATCCCCCACTCTTATAGGATTCTCCGGCGCAGAGTTATGGTTTCCTTCCAAAGTTTCACTAGGCAACAAAGGCACTCGCTCCCCTGGCTTTCCTGTCATCTGAAGTTTTGTTCTATCAATATTTCCACCTTTTGGACTGTTTGTTCCTTGACTTGTCTTCAAAATGTCAGATTTCTTGTATGCAGTACTGCAGCACATCTCTTCTCATTTTTTTTCCACCCATGCTACTGAGCGATGAGGTTTGAAAATCACCCATAACATAGGAGAAAAGACACCAGAGGATAGTGGGCTAGAAAAGATGATTAGACCTAATAGGGTGAAGAAGACACAATCATCTAGAAGACATGCTTTTTCGTCATTTCGAGAACGTATAGACTCGATAAAAATCGAGCCAAATCTCAACCTTAGCACTAGAGTTCATGACTATGTTGAAGTATCTCACTTCCTCACAACGTTAAACCACTGGAAAGAGGTCAACTTGAGTGGAGACTTCACCGAGTTCTTGGACGAGGTTGAGTCCTACTGTCAAACTTTACCCCAGTTGCTATACCATCAGCAAAAGATCTACGAATCATTGCACAGTCATATTGAAAAAAACGATGTCAACTCCATTCAACCACTTTTGGAGTTGATTTCCCAATTCATTCATGATTTAGGTCCTGATTTCATGCCATTCTATGTCAAATTCCTCAATCTTTTAACCAATCTAGCTACCTCAATCAATCCCAATGATCTCCAGAATAATAGAAATACTTCCAATGTGTTGGAATGGTGTTTCAACTCCTTAGCGTTCTCCTTCAAATACCTTTCTCGTTCCCTCATCGTTGACTTGGTTCCTACCTTCGAGACCCTTCTCCCGGTGTTGTCATTGAGTAAGAAAATATACATTTCTCGTTTTGCTGCTGAAGCATTGTCTTTCTTGATAAGGAAGTTGAAGGCTGAAGGCTTAGTGAACATCATTGACTATTCCTTCAACAAACAAATTGATCTTATCTTCAGCAACGAAGCCTACCGTGACTCTTTAGTGGTGTTATACGGTGAAGCCATCATGAGTACCCTGGGTAGTTTCCATTCCAAGTCTTCCGTGGTGTTATCAAAACTTGTACAAAACTGCCTAAATACTGACAATTTTGCATTGAGTGAAACGATCGACAAGCTCACAGTGCAAGGTAGATTCATTTCTATCATCTGCGATGTGTTGTTAAATATTTTAAACCATGGTACTCCAGAATCATGTGAGAAGTTCTACAAACTAATCCTCAACTTCTTAAATGAGCTATTAACTAAAGACTCCACCGATCCCGTGGTATTCCTTTCCATTTGCCAAATATTAATCTCCATATCGTTTGCTGAATCAGGAAGGAGAATTACATCCTGGCTGCCTATTCTTTCCACTACCAAGGACCTTTTCAGTAAACTACAAAATTCAGACATCTTAGCAGACAAAAATAAAACTAACACACTTCTCATGGACTCTGTGGTGTACTTATTAGTCGTCCTTATCCGTAACGGTAACATCAATGACTTCACAAAGTTCCACAAAGCTTTCTTCGATAGCCTATTATCATTAGAAGACGGTTCGCATTTCCTTGCCTTTACCGAAGCCAACTTGTCAGTATCAGAAGCAAAACTCATGAGCTTCGGTATCTCCAACTATATCCAAACATACATTAACCAACTTGCATCCAAACCACAAAATTTGAAACCTTTAGCATTCTTCTTAAACAGACTAACCAACAAGTCAATGATTGATTCGATCATTCTACCAAAAGATCTCCAGAATGCTCTTTTAACTCAAGTTCAAGAATATGAAGTGATAAAATCTGAAGATGACCTTTTTGAAATATACTGGAGATTGTCTATTTTAAAGTATAACCAAAAACCAAATCATGAAAACCAAGAATTCTTTACAACTCTCTTGAATCAAATTTGCGATAAGAATTTCCCATATGTTAGCGCCTTCAGCCATGACTTGGCATCTGTTGTTATTGACTTTTTGTCTCAGTCGTTGAAAATGAAGCAAAATGACAGCTTAGCCCTCCAGTTGTTTAGCATCATTAAGGACGCTTTTGTGAATCTGCAACAATCGTGTGTGTTTATCACTGCAGTAGACAACTTTTTAACAATCAATAGAGACATCTTATCGAGCGCAGTCTCTGAAATCAGAGATGACTTGGTTCAGATCATCGCCAAAAACATGTCGTTACCTAATCACAAACTCCGTGAGAGCTCTATCACATTGATCATCAAAATCTTCAATATAACCCAAACAGAATCCTCCCAGTTTTTTCTAAACCAAATTCAGATCATTGAACAGGTACCATTGTCTATCTCAACAGGAAGAGATTTGGAGTTGAGAATTCGTAATTTAGCATCTTCTTTCAGCAATGAACCCTCTCCAAGTGAATTAGAGAAGATTTTGATCTCAAGATTCATGATTGGTTTATTAACTAATAAATTCCAACCTTGCTGGAAAGGAGTCTATTCTGCTTTACCATTGATTTCATCTCAATGCTCAAACCATTTTTGGGGATTGTTTTTCGAGTTTCTTACGTTTCAATATGGTATCCAAAGTGATATATACTACCAGGAAAGCCCTCAACTTAATGGAGCTGATGGTGTTTTGTTAGAGTGGCAGCCCAAGAATTACAGAATCCACGATAACTTCAAAGCCATTGACGAGAACTACTTTATTAAGTACAGACACTGTGACGACTCCATTATCGAATTTGCCAAAGGCTTGAGGGGAGACAATTTGTATGAAGAGTTGTTGAGATCCAGAATTTTAGAATGCTTATCAATTGCTCCTTCGGTTGCTGAATCACATTCAGCTGATCTTGTTCCCTTGGTTTTGGGAAAGAACAGGGACTTGGACGAAGAGAACTCAGTGTGGTCTCTCAAGGATCGTAGTTCATTAATAAACTTGTTCGCTAAGTTCAATAATTTGAAGAAAATTTCTGAGTCGGTTGCGTTTTATGATTACATTATGATGTTGCTCTCTCATAAACAAGTTTCAGTCCAGAAAGTAGCTTTGGATGTGCTTATCAATTGGAAGGATCCTACCATCAACAAGTATAAAGATAATCTCAGAAACTTATTAGATGAGACTATTTTCCGTGATGAAGTAACTAAGTTAGTCATTCAAGACTCCGATTCCAGTATTGAGGATGAGGATTTTGCTGTGGTTATACCAGTTATTCTTCGAATCTTATTTGGTAGAGCACAAGGAGCTTCAAAGATTGGGAATAAAACAGGAAAGAAATTTGCAGTTGTTTCTGTATTACCAAACTTCCCAGAGTCTTATATTATCCAGTTTTTGGAAATTGGTGCCCAAAGAATTGGATATGAGAACTTCTATAATGACAATTCCAATCTCGAAAAAGTCAACTCTAATGCTTTAAGAAGAATCTCTGGGTATGTTAATTTGCTAGATGAAGTTTATAATGCCTTGGGCTACAAGTTCACCGGTGTTTTAGCTTCAACGATTAGACCATTGGTGTATTCTTTAATTGCTTCCCAGAATGTTCTAAACTCCTCTGAAGCAGAGGCTACGGAGGAAAGTATCATATTGGCCAAAGTAGCTAGATCTATTCGTCAATCTGGTCTCAAATGTCTTCACACTCTCTTTAAGTTATTAGGAACTTCCTTCGAATGGGATGAATACCTTGATCTTATCTACGAGGGAATCATTAAGGACAGATTGGAGAAGTTTGCAGACGAAAACATCCAGCAACCATCCTCATTGTTTAAGATTATTGCTGGATGGATCGATTTTGATAATACCAACCAATTCCTTTACGCAGATGACTATGCCCCAATTCATGCTATCGTCGGTTTAATTTCTAATCCTCATATCAAAGAGTCGGTGTTGTATGTCGTTTTAGATTTCTGTGTCAAATTTTTAACGAAGTCCAACGTACAAGACGATAGACATTTTGTTGGAGCAGCAATTTTGGTAGAGACTTTGTTAGCAAGACTTCCCGACATCATTTCAAATACTTCCGACCGTGACACCAATTCAAAGGCTATCCACATTCTTCTTTTGATCGTAGAAGGAAAGTATATTGACAATGATACTACGAGATCGTCGTTGTTGTCTGCTTTGACAAGTGCATTGGAAAAGCAATCGAGTCAAATAGTTCCAAAGGATAAAGTCAATGTTTTATTATCACTTTCTGCGTTGATAGACGAGTATGATTGTTCATTCGACGATATCTCTGGATTGTATCACAGTATATCCCGGTCATTCAAACTTCTTTCTGACCGTTCAATCCGTCAAACCTTGGTTACAGTAATGAGAAGTATCGGTGACAAGTTTGTTGACTACCAAGAAGTTAGTCAAGTACTTGATGACTTGAATGCTAATTCTGTTAAACGTATGGATGAACCCGACTTTGAAAAGCGGTTAAGAGGATTCAAATTGGTGAATGAAGAATTGTACAAAACCCTAACTCCAATTCAATGGTCACCTATTGTAAATTGTGCTCTTTACCTCATTCAAGACGAGCAAGAGTTCGCTATTAGAACCAACGCAGCATACACTTTGCGTAGATTCGTTGACGGGTTCTCCTCTAAAGACACAGCTGAAGAAGCCCAGGAATATATTCAGTTGTTCAGAAGCAGCATTTTACCGAACTTACGTACTGGAATCAGACATTCCAATGAAGATATCAAAAATGAGTACATCGGAGTGCTTGCCCATGCAGTGAGAAGCTCAAGATACTTGACCGATCTTGAAGGTTTGAAAGCTATCACTACTGAAGACGAAGAGGAGGATTTCTTCTTCAACATTACTCATATTCAATTGCATCGTCGTCAAGCTGCCATCAGAAGTGTTTGTGAACAAAGAAATAAACTTACCAGTGGAAACATCTCGCATTACTTGCTTCCAATTATTGAAAGTTATGCAGTTTTGAAAGAAGAAAAATTCAGAAATATATCCAATGAAGCAATTCTGTCCATTTCCCTCCTTGCCTGTTGTATCTCATGGAACCAGTATAAAGCCCTTTTGAAAAGATACATCTCTAATATGAAACGGGGTAAGGATGAGGATTTGAAATTGAAAGTCAATATGGTGGTTGCAGTTTCCAAATCATTGCACACATCTCTCGAGTCTAAGAGAAACAGAAACACTGACGATGTCATCAAGGACTTGCCAGAGGACCCAAACGAATGTGATTTGTTCATCACCAGCGAAATCAATCCATCGATTCTCAAGGTGTTGAATGTTCGTAATGACGAAACTATTGTAGCCCGTGCCCCATTGTCAGAGGCCCTCACAAGCTTGTTGATGTGTATCACGGAAAATAAGTTGGAATCTGTGTTGCCGGGAACATTGACGAGTACATGTCAGGTAATGCGTTCGCGTTCGGAAGAATTGAGAGATGCAGTTAGAAAGAGCTTAGGAAAGATTGTTAACATTTTGGGTGCGAAATACTTCAAATTTATACTCAAAGAATTGAAGTCAGCTTTATCGCGAGGCTCTCAAATTCACGTGTTGAGTTACACCATGCACAACCTTTTGGTCGCTATCTCACCTAGCTTGTCCCATGGAGATCTCGACGACTCTACCCAAGTCATTGTCGAGATCATTATGGAGGACATTTTTGGAGCAGCAGGTCAAGAAAAAGATGCCGAAGGGTACACCAGTAAGATGAAGGAAGTGAAGTTCAAGAAGAGTTTTGATTCGGGTGAACTTCTTTCGTCCAACATCAGCTTACTGAACTTCAGCATTCTCGTGGAGCCTCTTAAGTTATTGTTAAGTGAAACTATTTCCCACAAAACTGAAACGAAGCTTGAAGAGCTTTTGAGAAGATACTCCTTAGGTTTGAATCATAATAGTGCTTCCTCAACCAAAGACATTCTTGTGGTCTGCTACGAACTTCACCAACTTTCATTGAATGAAGATGATAAAGAAAAACAAAAGGCTTTGAGACGAAAGGAAAACATACATAAGCAAAACCAAGACCATTTCCTCGTTCAATTGAACGCTAAACCTGCTAGAATTCACTCAAACAACAAATTGTATATATTCACTCTTCAAAGGTTTGCATTCGACCTTCTTAGAGTCTCTATCTCTCGTCATGATAATTTGATGACAGTTCCATATCTAGAAGGATTCGTTCCACTTCTTCACGGCAGCTTTGACACTGAAAATGAAGGTGTTATCATTGCTAGTTTGAAGGTTTTGAACCTCATCATCAAGCTCCCTTTCAAAGAAGAAGTAGACGATATGTTCCAGGATTGTGCTGAAAAATGCCTAGACATCGTCAATGACAGTCCCTCAACAAATTCCGAAATTTGTCAAGCAGGTCTTCGATTCTTGGCTACTTTAATCAGACATAAGCCAAGCGTTACCATCAAAGATACTGCCATCAGCTATGTTTTGGAGAGAGTCCAACCCGACCTCGAAGAACCCAACAAACAGGGGCTTGCTTTCAACTTCTTGAAGGCCGTGGTTTCTCAGCACATCATGATCCCCGAAGTATACGATGTAATGGATCGTGTTGCCAGAATTATGGTTGTAAACCACTCTAAGGAGATCAGAGATATGTCCAGAAGTGTTTATTTCCAATTCTTGATGGAATACGACCAAGGTAGAGGAAGATTGGAGAAACAATTCAAATTTTTGATCAATAATCTTGGATATGTCACTCAAGCTGGACGTCAATCGGTGATGGAGTTGATTCATCTGATTGTCGTCAAGTCAGGACGTGATTTACTTAAGAGATTAGCCTCGAGTTTCTTCGTAGCCTTAGCTAACGTAGTGGTTAGTGATGATGCCGCCAGGTGTCGTGAAATGGCAACTTCATTGATAAGTAGCATTTTCCAAAAACTAGGACAATCTGACTTGGGTGATATTGAAACGTATATTCATGCTTGGTTGAATCAATCGTCTAATACTTTGTTGAAAAGATGTGGGCTCAACATCTACAAGATCTATATTGGGGAGTTTTCGTACGGATCTAATGTTCGTTTGGATGAAATCTCGATGAAGAGCATTGTAGGTATCTTGAAGAAAGCCTCAAAGAGTGACGATGATAATGACCTTGCGTGGGAAGATGTTTATGTTGCACTTAATGTGTTTTCAACCATTTGCTCGAAATTGAGAGAAAAAGTATTCGATAAAGAGTATGAAGATGTTTGGCATCTTCTCATTGATGTGCTATTATTCCCCCACTCTTGGGTGAGATTAATAGGATCCCGTTTGGTTGGAATTCTTTTGACCAATTTGGATAACTTGAGCTTTGAGTTAGTTGAATATGAATTACAAACTATTGCCTATAGACTCTTACATCAATTGGGTGCTCCTTCTATATCTAAAGACCTCGGGTCTCAAATTGTCAAGAACTTGATCGTTGTTGTTATGAGATGGGAGAAGAACAAGACGAGATACATTCACAAGAACGACGAGGTCAACGAAGAGTCTAGTAAGTATGAATATGCTATTGATTTCCTTATTGCAAGAATTTGTTTCATTATGAGACAAGATAGAAGTAGTAAGGAATCACATGTTTCCAAGCTATCTGCGATTCAATTTGCTGCTATGTCAGTGCAAGTCATTAATGCTGATGAGCTAAAGAAAGCAGCAGAGAAGTTGTTGCTAGGATTATACAATTTCACTGAAATTGACGCTGGTAGAAGCCCTGAAGATGGCGAGTTGGTGGAACTTGCTACTGAATGTATGCAAATCTTGGAGAATGCTATGGGTGTTACTGAATACACTACGGTCTATGCTAAGGTGAAACTGATAGTTAATGCCAGAAGACAAGACAGAAAGACCAAAAGAGCCCAGATGGCCATTAATGCCCCAGATATTGCTGCTAGAAGAAAAATGAAGAAGCATGAGAGATTCAGAGAAAAGAGAAAACATGAAAAGGATGAAAATGGGTACTACCGTGCAAAGAAAAAGAGAACTATGTAGATAGCATGACTACTACTTCTTAGCACATAAAAAAATCATTAAGATTCACAGCATCTTTATAGTTTACTATTGTATATTATATTACATGTATCATATTCAACATCGTCCGTTGGCTTATGACGCAGGATCAGCTTTTCCGTCCACTTCTTCCCTATCACCTTCCTGTCTCTCATCTGTAGACGCAGGTTCATTGTCATCTTCATCATCATCTTCTTCTTCTTCTTCTTCGTTCTCTATTTTGGTGTCTTCGTTATTCTCTTCTCTAGACGGAGTTTCATCCAAACTCTCTTCGTTGGCTTCTGATTTGATTTCTGCTTCAGGAGTCTCCCTATCAGCAGCTTCTGAGTCCAATCTAGGTTTTTTCAATGCATTGGGGGTCTCATCTCCCTCCTCCTCGATTTTTTTCTTTTGGTTATATACTTCCATTTCTCTCTTATATCGGTCTCTGTCTTCTTCATACAATTTATAATATGGAGCTCTTTTTTCATAGTCCAAATTCTTCCAGGCTTCAGTCATTGATTTCGATAAGTCCACAACACCTGTCCCTTTTTCCTCGGCTTCCTGCTTGATTCGTTCCTTTTCCATCTCACAGAATATCAAGTACGCGTTGGTAGGTCTCTTGGGTAAATCTGGGTCTCTTATCTTAGCCTTAGCAGCAGCAGTCAATCCACTTCCTGGAGGTCTTCTACTCCGTTTACTTGTTTTTGCTGGACTTCTCTCGGAAGAACTGCTGACGAATTCATCCAACAAATGAGGTGGTGGTGGGACAGACATTTCTTCCAATTCGTTGACTCCATTAGGAATCATGATGGCTCGTTCTTCAAGTCTTTCAAGTAAAATAACATACTCCAAACGCAATCTACGGATTCCCATTCTGGTCCGGGATAATGCCAATGTTGCTACTTCATTGCTTTCCTCGATTTCCGATATTCTTTTCTTCAACTCTTTACATTTTTGCTTGAATTTCTGCTCTAAAGTCTTGTTAGTATAAATCCGGTAAATTTTCTATCGTCTCTCCACATACCTTCACTCTCTGGTGCAGCATCCTTAGCATTGACAGCCTTAGTAGCTGGTGGCATTGTAAATACGGCCTTATTAAGTGATTTATCAAGCAGGTGACGAAAATTACATTTTCCATACTTCATTTTTGGCAATGTTCTGAAATTTTTGACAACGAGCACGACCTATGAAATGATAAGCTGCCCAATAACTTTCAAAAGAACCCTATGGTGATAAGATCAACCTTAAAGAACATAACGGATAAGAACAGTCCCAAAAGATCATGAATTCATTTTAAAGAGATTATGAATTCAGAAAGAAGTAAGTGAAGTATAGAAGAACACTTATCAGACCAAGTTGATAGCCTATATATCATAAGAACAGGAACCGTCCAACTCTTTCTACACACTCTCCTCTAGTTTCTGGTGGCAAGTTTCTTTTTCTCTTTTAACCTTTACTAGTACTCTTGCAGTTTCCACCTCTTCTATCTGAAAGTACTTGTAGGTATGAACAGACATTGAATGTAACATTTGGTATTTCAGGGCGTAACTTTGGTCCAATAGACCAAATCAGAGGAGTATTTCAGAGTTGAGTCTGAAATTACATAGTGTATACAATCAACTGCGATAAGCTTCACCCTACAGTGTTCTTATCGATTTCAAAAACAACCCGGAATGGCAAAAAAGTCCTCTAGACTATCTTTTACATGCCTTGCAGAATAAGAAACTTCCAGTCATGTTATAGTAAAGGCCCACTGAGTAATCATAAAACAGCCATATATTAAACCTATATAATGATAAACAACATTAACAAATGAAGTAAACCAATTATCCAACCATAACCATCATTCACTTATAGTTAAATAACTAACGAACAAAAAAAAACAACGTAAAATAGTGAGAATAAAGACATGAAATAAAAAATTAGAATTTGAAGTGGCACTTGATATTCCACCCTCAATTATTTTTTCGTTATAGTGAATATCCAGCACATCCTATAACCAAATTTAAATAAAACAAAAATAACAATTTAGCTTGTGAAATTTAATCATAAGTGAATGAAAACAAAGACCAAGAAATTCATAAAATATCAGAAAGGAGATATTGAAAAAAAGAGTTCCTGCGAAACTTAACCATTTAAGGTTGTAGCAGATAAAACTTCGAAATCTGAAGGATAATCGTTGTCTGTACCATCAACACTAATCATATCGTAGTCATCGAATTCTCCGTCCTCATCTTCTTCCTGTTGGTCATCTCTTTCGAATGACTTGTTCATGGAGGAATGGGCATCCAAATACTCTGATGGAAATTCATTTTCATCAGGAGATGATTCTTTCGGTAACGTTGGTAAAACAATAGAATGGACAGAACCAGCGAAAGAAGGAGATTTGCCCTCAAGTGTTTCTAAAGATTTCAATGTTGGTAAGCCAACAGAATCGATAGATCTCTCGGCTGCTTCCGAACCTTCTGCTGACAATTCAGAAGTTTCTGAACCTGTTGAGTAGTCACATTCTTCAACTTGCTCTTCCACTCGTTCGTCAGTTCCTTCTGTCACCAGCCCATTGGTAAATTCAATTTCCTTTGTGGCCACATCGGCTGAAACACCCTTAAATTCAAAAACTCCGGATAATTTCTTCAAGCTCAAGTCACAAACTGCATCAAATGAATCATTCCTCATTACCAATTTGAAAGGATACTTAAGATGTGCATTATTAATGGCAATATTGAATTTGGCACTCTTGCCTGACAAGATACCATGTTTCTTATGCACAAGTACACTCGAAACATTAGTCTCAAAACAGTTGTAAATTTCAAATTTCAAATCTGAACAGTCAATCGGCTTATTTGATTTATTAGTAACAATTATTTGTGCCATTTCCGAAGACTTAGGTACCAATAAAACACCGATTTCGTCACTAGAGCTGAAAGTGACATTTGGAACTTCAACAGAATTGGTATTGAATTCAGGTATGGAATTGGTCTTAATTATGAGCTCGCAAGGTTCCGAATCGGAGTATGTACCTTCCAAAACAATGCTTGAGTCATAAGTTGATATTTTCAATTGCTTACCAGCGTATTCTCCAGCTTTGTTGATGAATCCTCCCAAGTTATAGAACCTGTGTTGACCAGGACCAATGCTGTTAGCTTTCTTGACACAAATTGTCTCGCTTTCACCAGCATTAGAGAAAAATTCAAATGTCAAGTCGCCACCATTAATGTTCAAAGGAGAGGTGTTGTGCAACATCACCGAGATAACCCTGCTTTGGTCACCGTGCTTTTTGGTTTTCAAGGTGACAGTGTAAGGAGTTGATTCAAATTTGTTTGCTTCTTTCGATGGCGAACATACTTCTTCGCATTGAATTGTTTCTAAAGATTCAGAGGGATTGGGGTTGGTGCCAGTTTCAAGCAAGCTTCTAATCATGACAAACTTGGTATCTTCATCGAATTCGTCATTTGGATCGATTAAATCAGTAAGCTGAGCATATTTGTTGGATTTTTCTACAAAAGAATCAATCTTTGTGAAGAACTCTTCAATGGGTCCACTATGGAGGTAAGATTCAATCAATTTGGCATTTTCTGGGGAACAATTAACCAATGGAATATCGAACAATATATCACCTCTTGCAGGACATTCAGGTGCAATGTTCGAGGCTGTAGATCTCCCAAATAAATTTTGAAGTAGGTTATTTGCAACTGAATTAGGACTTTTGATCTTGATCAATGGGTGGGTGCCCTTGTGGTTACCGACAACATCTGAATCCAGTTGTTTCAGCTCACAGGAAGAGCACAAGTCGTAATCATTGCAAACCAAACACTTGTATCTGGTTCCTCTAATAGGGGAGAAGTTGTGAGGGGTGCAGACATCACATGAGATGTGCGAATGCACAATGTCATCCCTGAAACCATGATTTGAAGCAGCGGTGGTGGAGGTGGAAGTGGCGGGTACCGATGAAGTTGATGCAGTTAAATTAGCAGCAAGTTCATCTTTTTCGTCGAAAAGCTTCACTTGCAACTTCAAGTCCTTTAAGAAGGTTCTGAACTGATCAGCAACTTCAAGTAAAGTGTCGCCCAAACCAGTGAGATCGATTTGATTCGTTCCCTTCTTATCCTGGTCACCCAAACCATTGAGATCAATTTGGTTTATAACCTTTTTACCCTCGTCGCCAATTATCATTGTAGGAGGCTTAACCGGACAATTTTCAGTGATACGCAACTTGACATGGTTTTTCACCTTCAAGCTACGACTTAAGGTTAGCATATCCTGAGGCGATTCCAAAGCGACATAGTTCTTACTTTTTTTCGATTTTCTTGCCAAATGAATACTACCAGGCCCACAATCAAATTTCAAACCTTGCCTCTTGATTAATTTGAGTAAAGCCATCTTGTGATGGATCTTAGAAAACGCATCTCTGGAAACAGTATAAGTCTCATGTTTAGTGCAAGTGTCTGGTTTAGAGTACTTGTAGACTTCAACATTCAACACAATGATGTTAGAAAGATGAGAACTCATTTTTCTCTATGGAGCAGTATGAAAAAGAAAAAGATGGCAAGATGGCAAGAAGTATAGAAAAGAGGATGATAAAATTAATTTGCCCCCAGAGCCTCTTTCCCCCTTAAAAAAATCCCTGATAGGATTTTGTGGAGAGAAAGGTGCGCGGAAAAATGACGTAAAGCGATAAAAGGAAAATGAGAACAAATACGACAATGCGAATATTTGTAGCCTGAAACGATAAGAAAACCCACTAATAACCAGCGATGAGCAACACGAAGTCATACAGTTACCCCACAGCCGTGGTTTTTGACTTGGACTATACCCTTTGGCCATGCTGGTGTGACACCCATATATCACCTCCGATTAAGCCGATTTCGAAGACTGCTATAGTTGATTCGTATGGAATGAAGTTGAAGTTTTTCAAAGACGTAGAGTCGATCATCCAGGAATTGGCTGAGCAAAAAGTGACCATAATCGCTGCTAGTAGAACTTGTACGCCACGTTTAGCCCAAGAGATGTTGAGCCATTTACATATTAGTGATGTTCCCTCTATCAAGTGGTTCCATTCGCTCCAATGGGGTACAGGGACCAAGATCAACCATATCCTGAGAGCAGCTAAAGAGTTGGGATTACAGAAGGAGTTAAAAGCAGGGGGGTTTATATTGTTTGACGATGAGTATAGAAATAGAGATGTGAAGAAGATAAATTGTCATTTTGGGTACATTGAGGATGACACCAAGGGGTTGACTAGGGAGATCTTTGAGAGGAACTTGATAGAGTGGACGAATGGACGTCCCGCATCACAGTAGTCAACTGAGTGAGTCAATGAGTCAGGCATATAGGTGGAAGCCCTGTATCAACAAAGTCAGCCAAATGAATCACAACAAATGGCGTAGCAAAAGACTGAACCGTTCTTTCACGGCCTTTCACGGCCCAAACCCATCATCTCGTCGCTAGGTGCTTATTCCCTTCTTCTTTACTGTCGCATTACATTAAGTCATATCATTATATTCATTAGACATTCACACCTTGTGCAGTAATCGAGATTGTATGGAGAAAATTAACGATAGCAACAATTGTGTGAAATTAAGATTAAGTATTATATTGTATAGATCATAGATTTTCTTTCTTAAAAGACTCATCAACGGCAAGAGTGCCATTGTCATTAAAAACGGGTGTACTATCACTTTCTTGCTTGCACAGTTAGTATCGATTCGAGCTTTCCATTCGGTATACATACTTGGTTCAACCATTTTTTTATGTTGGGATCAGATAAATTGGAGATATCCACCAAACTCTCCTCTGGCGTCGACGACACTATGGAGTTGTGATTAATTTCGCCATCAAACTCCACTTTTTCAGCTTCTTCTTCATTTTTTTGTGCCGCGGATACATGATTTTCCTCCTCCAAATCTTTAAGTATGTCTTGTTTCTTGATGAGATAGTCATAAATTGAGGTTTTCAAGTGGGGGAACGTCCTCAAAATAATAAAGCTCACTCCAATTATTATAGCACTGGAGGAGGCTATGAGCTTGAACGGGCGTCCTCTGGATGTTTTCAATTGTAAAGCCATGCTGTCTCGGGGTGCAATCAAAAGGAACGTAAAAAAAAAAAGCGATGTCTACATTTTTTATATCCCTGAGGGTGGGGTCATTTTGTGAATAGCACGTGATTATGTCAAGCCGATAACAATGTCGCACTGTTTATGTTAGATGGATGCCTGATATAGTTTATTAGAAGCTGATCTTATATCCAATTGTTATTAATGACATAATTGTAGACTGCAAATGGATTGCAAATGAAACGTCGTGAAACCATCAAAAGCCAGTTTTAGGACAACAAACTTTTGCAACATAATCTGACTGATACAGAGCACATGAGACATACTTCATCATGGTGCGACATGGTGCGACATTTTACGAATCAATCATATCTAAGCAAAAAAAACCTTCATTAATATACACTAATTATACAAACGATACTCGATACCATCTCTTTCTAGCACTGCACTTATAATTCTTGAGATCCCTTAGATTTACCTGACTTCTTTGGCAACAAGTTTTGATGGATGTTTGGTAAGACACCACCTTGAGCAATCGTAACATGACCCAATAATTTGTTTAATTCTTCATCATTTCTGATGGCCAATTGTAAGTGTCTTGGGATGATTCTGGACTTCTTGTTATCTCTGGCAGCGTTACCAGCTAATTCTAAGATTTCGGCTGCTAAATATTCCAAAACTGAGGTTAAGTAGACTGGAGCACCAGAACCAACTCTTTGAGCGTAGTTACCTTTTCTTAATAATCTATGGACTCTACCCACTGGGAAGGTTAATCCAGCTTTGGCTGATCTTGTGGTTGATGCTTTTTCAGTACTACCTGCTTTACCTTTTCCTCCTGACATGTTTAAATATTTGATTAATTGAAGAAATTAAACCTAATGGAAAAAACAAGCAGATCCCCTTTCTTAAATACCCTGCACCTTGCTTGTTTCTTATTGGCCAATTTCCATGTCAATCACGCTGTTTCACTTATCGCCCTATACTTCACTCCCTTGACATTAGTGCTCACTTTTACCATGGCCTGTGTAAATTTCGTGTTCGCCACTGAACATAATTTACGGGTAAATTTTAGAACGCGCGTAACTTCTGGAACCCCATAAAACCAAAACAAAAACAATCCCTCATATAAAATGACAGTTTCCCCCTTATTTTTGAACCCAAGTTAATTTACTACTTTATTTTAACTAGAATCAATTGTAAAAATGGCACCAAAAGCTGAAAAGAAACCTGCTTCCAAAGCTCCAGCTGAAAAGAAACCAGCTGCTAAGAAAACTGCTTCCTCCACTGATGCCAAAAAGAGAACCAAAACCAGAAAGGAAACTTACTCCTCATACATCTACAAAGTTTTGAAACAAACTCACCCAGATACTGGTATCTCTCAAAAAGCCATGTCCATCATGAATTCTTTTGTTAATGATATTTTCGAAAGAATTGCTTCCGAAGCTTCTAAGTTGGCTGCCTACAACAAAAAATCCACCATCTCTGCCAGAGAAATTCAAACTGCTGTTAGATTAATCTTACCTGGTGAATTGGCTAAACACGCTGTTTCTGAAGGTACCAGAGCTGTTACCAAGTACTCTTCTGCTGCTAATTAATTTAATTGTTTTGATCTTCTCTGTGTATTATTTAGTTTATGATTTTTGTGTATATTAGTAATACAATTAAATATTAGTTGGTGTTAATCAATTGTAACTTAAAATCTTTTGTTGATTTAAAGCAATCTTTCCTCTTCTCTACTATTTATTCATTTCGGGTTCTAATCACTTAAAACAACCTTGCCGAATGACTTTCAGGTTCGAACGTTTAGTTTGAACCGATAATTACTCAACAAAACCTATGGTCTCCTTCTACGTCATCCCGCTTCAAAAAACACTTAAGCAATTTGTAGAATATCCTAAGCGAAGAAAAAGCAACTTCCGTATAATTTCATAGTTTCGCTAAGTAATAGAGATATTTTTTAGGAGAAAGTTCAATCTTGTAAATCCTACTTCCAAGACCAAAAAAGAATACAATTTTTAAGCTTCGTGTGTAATCTCTATTGCTATACAAAATAAGGATGCAATAAGGTCATTGTGCACCAATATACTATTTTTAAAACTCTGTCTCCTTTGTCCAGCTTGTTGGGCGTCCCCAAGAGATGAATTTAGTCAACTGATTGAGTGTGAGGAAAATTAGATGTCAATTGAAAACTCACTAGCTCCGACCTTAACTAAACGGAACTGAAGATTATGCCAGCTGGATAAAGTAGGCTATTAGTCAACTCTAAATTTGACCCATGTAGCGACAGAGTGTTTAAAACTCAGAGTACCAATAGCTTGTTCAGATCCGATTTCACTTTAGAATGTAATATTAAAATTGATTCAATATTTGCCTAAAATTTTCAGCTTTGGGAAAAGGATGGATTAATAAGTACATCGGTGCATAACAGAATACCTGAAAACTTAATAAAAAAAAAATGTTGACTTATAGACTCAAATTGTCTGGAACAAACTGTCTACTCAACCTGTGCTTCAAGAGTTTCCTTTTTTCGTTATTTCTATTATTAATATAATCAGGTACATGGTGGTGAAAAAGAGACCACTTGACTGCTTGCCCTCTACATCTCTCCAAAACACTATAGTTGATCTCACAAGCCCTTTATGGCTACATCTGGATTGCTTGTAAAGTGCAGCTTCATATTAAAAGTAGCAGAGTTCGTTCCTGTTATCTTCATGCCATACTACATCATTAATAGCAGTTGCTTAATGGTCGTCCGAATATTTGAACATGTCTTATCGTTATTCCAGGATCAAAAACAATGAAAGGTATCTCAGCTAGTATTTCAGTGCATAGTTGATCTCTCCCAAGTACAATCTCTTACGTTCAGCTTCCTTCAATTAGCTGATAACTATTCAATCTGTACACCATAGTGCATTCAATTCCGTTATCATATCTTGTTGTATAAAAATAATCCATAACACTGACCAAATTTTTGTGTATTTTCATCTTAACTATTGTAAAAGAAGTAGCTTCATAATGAAAGTAAACTTAAGATTGTTCAACTTAATGAATCAAAAAGTCTAAGAAGGTCAATTTTCTCACCTAATCCTCATGGTAAAATGGCACGCTGATTTTTTAGATTGACTTTTTTCGGGAAATTTGCAAAAAATTTCATAAATTCAAGAAATTAGCGCATTATCAATAGAATTAGTGAAATTCTAAATTGATGAAAGAAATATACTTTCCGAGTTTATAGGGAAGAATATTGATTAAATTTATTAAAGTAACAAGACGGTGATAGCTGAGACACAGTGTGCTTTCTTCTTATATTGAAACTCGATTTGTTAAGGCTATTAGTGCTAGGTGCTGAGTTAAATAGGAACGAATCACAAATCAGAAATTTAAGTATTCAAAACCTTTTTGATGTGTGTGTTTTTTATGATCGTAATATCACAATGAAAGATAACATAGAAATAGAAAGAAGCTTAATAATTAATCGTGTCCACGATAGTTTGGTTACACTTAGATTCTAATAATAACAAAATTTAAGAGATATTGCTGTCTGGTACACATTTGAGTGGCTTTCACACTGGATAGGATTACGGCAGAAAATTTGTTTTAAGAGTATTTCATTCCCCATGATGACTTTTTAATTAAAAGAGATGGCAACAGGATAACTTTCATTTTGCCTAAGAAAAAGAAGATCACCTAACAACAAATAAACGGATACTTGAAGCTACCTAAATTCTAATCATGGCTTTCTCTAATGAGTCATCTTGTTGTATTAAAACTTTGACATAAAGGATTTGATTCTTTTTTTAAATTTTCTTGGAATTTTGCACCTGTAGATGATCTCCCTTTCATTCTCCACCTTGATGTTTATTTAAGAATTTCCTAAGACTCTGGTTTCAAGCTACGCTCCTTACCAATGATCCGGCATTATTTAGGCTCTAGTGCCTGAACGAGTGATGATTATTTTTCTTTTCAGCAAACAGGAATAAAGCTATCACCTATGTAGCGTGATAATAACTTGTCACTTAAGCCATTGATACCAAGAAATCAGAAGATTTCAATTAATTCATAAATTTCAGTCGTTGATAGTATAGAAATCAATTTGCCTTTCACGCAGTATCATGTTTGTAGTAGGTCCATGGTGGCTTCAACAAATAATCTAAAACTCAATAAGGCTATCGAGAAATCCTAATTAATTTATAACATTGATTCTTATTATCGTCAAATGCTTTTTATGTATGATTACTTTGACAAAGAGGAAGCAATTATTAACTTTTGCATTATTCTTCTGTTTCAGCGCTATCAATTTCAGTTGTGTTTCATTTTTCTCAGTTGCAGGTATTTAAGTTGTGTTCATTTTTCTCAGTTGCAAGGATAGTGTTAACTCAGTTTCCTTTGAAACATGTGGGATATATTTTCTATAAGTTAAACTTATTTGGGAAAGAATATTTTTGGCATAAAAGTATTATTCTCCAATCAGAGAAATCAAGTAGTAATAGGTAATCCCAAACTAATTGAATCATGGAGATTGGCTATTGCACTTCCCGAAGCGTAATGAATAATTACAAAAGAAAGAATTCACATTATCTGGAGCTCTTAAAACGAAATTCTCATTGAAAATATATAAGAAACAACATTTCCTCTAATCTATATATTTCGGTTTTATAATTATCAAGTAAAATATTATTCTTTCATATTATATTTAAAATACTGATTTCCGATTACAACTACTTTACAATGAATCACATTGAGAAAATTCTACAAGTTTCGAGCAATTATTGCTGCTTTTGATAATGTTGTTCACAATATTGTCTATTCGAGTATCACTGATGTTATTCATGAATATCTTATTGAATACTACCTCCGACAGCACGTGATTCCCCGTATTACATTGGAAGAATGGGAGAATCATTTATCAGTTAGCCTTCAAACGTCTTTGTGATTTCCATAATAAGACATTTTCGAATCAGGCTGAAGCTGCTCGTGCTGCTTGTGGAATTTTCAATGTGATTCATTGTAAAAGTAGTTGTAATTAGAAAACAGTATATTAAACATTTTATAGAAGAATAATATTATAATTGATAATTATAAAACCGAAATATATAAAACTAGAGGAAATGTTGCTCCTTATATATTTTTAATCATAGAGACATTGGAAACTCTTTAAGTTGCTCTCTCTCTTTGAATTTTATTACCAGATATGGAAAGTAATAACAAGTCCTTATCTGAATTACCAGCCACCATATATCTTCAAATAGTTTGTGATTTATTTTTGTTTTTCTTTATAGAGAATATTTTATTTTGCAGCCTGAAATATTCTCAAACTTTATTTCTCACATATTTCTTTATCCTATGAAAAACATACTGCAGCAATGAAAAACATACTGCAACAGAAACATTGGAAACTCTTTAAGTTGCTCTCTCTCTTTGAAATTTATTAACAGATATGGAAACTAAAAACAATTCCTTATCTGATTTATGAGCCACTATTTTATCTTTGTTGAAGTTGTTCTAAATGATTCATTTTGATTGATTAGACTCAGAAACAGTTTATTAATATTATATATGAATAATATTTTACTTGATAATTATAAAACCGAAATATATAAAACTAGAGGAAATGTTGCTTCTTATATATTTTTCATAGAAACGTTGGAAACTCTTTAAGTTGCTCTTTCTTTGAATTTTATTAGCAGATATGGAAAGTAATAACAAGCCCTTATCTGAATTACGAGCCACCATATATCTTCAAATAGTTTGTGATTTATTTTTGCTTTTCTTCATAGAGAATATTTTATTTTGCAGCCTAAAATATTCTCAAACTTTATTTCTCACATATTCCTTTATCCTATAAAGAACATACTGCAACACAAGGTTCACACTTAACTAATGCACCATGTTTATTCTCATTTCTTTGGTGCTTCCTTTAAACCATCTAAAGATTTTTGCAATCTCAAAACATTATTTTCTTGACCTCTGATGACATATCTCAGGTTGTTTCATATAGATTTCTTCACTTAATTCTCCATTAAGAAAGGCAGTAGTCACGTCAATCTGGTGAACTTCCAAGTTTTCAATAGCAGCAGCAGCAAGGAATATCCTGGTAAATTCATATCTAATGACTGGAGCGAAAGTTTCACCATAATCTATACCTTCGACTTGAGTAAATCTAGCTTTGTAAGTGTTGATCTTCTTATGATAGTATTAATTAGGAAATAATGACTGAGAACATTTTTGGTTGGGAAATAAAATATTCTCTGATGAGATAAACAAATATGGACGAGTAATCACAAACTATTTGAAGAGAAAACGGGGCCGTGTATTCCTCTCAACAATTTCGACATTCAAAACTTGGCCAAAAACTTTCCGGAGCTGTTGCATGATGAAACATCGTACGAGATTAATCCTGAATAGTTCAATGCATTCTTTCAGTCATTCCATTTTGATAAGAGTTGTTCAAGTTGTTCTGTAGTTAATTGTGGAGGACATGTTCAAGAAGAAGACTACTACCCAATCTAATGTTGAAGTTGTTCTAAATGATTCATTTTGTTTAAGGAGACTAAGAAACAATATATTAATATTATATAAAGAATAATATTTCACTTGATAATTATAAAACGAAATATATAAAACTAGAGGAAATGTTGCTTCTTATATGTTATTCATAGAAGACTGATATTCCTATTTGATGAGGCATATACTTGAAATTACATCAATTGTATTTTAACCATATATGGAAATGGCTATGTCATGACAAAGAGGCTTACTCCATTTTCATCTCTTCAAATGGTTTGTGATTACTGGTTCATTTTTATTTTACTCATCAGTGAATATTATATTTCGCAGTCTAAAATATTCTCAATCATTATTTTCAAATTAGTACTCTTCTAAAAAAAAGTACTGCAACAAGCGTAATGGGGAACAGTAAGCAGATGCTTAATTCCGACAGAATTAAAGAATTCATCAAGTTTATGAATAACAAATTCACCACCATTATCAGTTCTAACAGCACCGACAACATATTTCAACCTCCGAGGGGCAAAATATCTTTCACTTTTTGAAATAAAATCAATAATCAAATCACAACATGACGACTTATTTAACATATAATAAGTCTGAACAAAACGACAATAACCATCAACCATAGTCAAATAATACTTTTCACCATTTAAAGACTCAAAAAATGGACCATTAACGTCCATATGTAACAACACTTGGAGAGGAAACTGCGGTTTATCCAAAACACTAGATGGAACAGGCGCCGCAGCTGCATTTGCAACACAACAACTAGAACATAAATTAACCGGAGTTGTTAGTTTTTCAGAAAATCGATACAATCTATTTGCATGATGCAATATCTCGGCAGAAGGATGGCCCAATCGACCATGCCAATCAATACCACGAGTGGATTTGATACTTACATAGGCGGTGCCTCGCCTGAGAAATCCATTTTCCATCAAAAACATATAATCCACCACGAGCATTATGTGCGTTGATACCAATAGCAACACCATCAATGGATGAGTCAAAGATAAGATTTTTCCCTAACTTTTTGGAAACATTATAAACAGAAATAAGATTCGTGCCAAGATCGGGTGCATAATAAACATCGCTAAGAGGAAGAATAGCACCAGAGAACATTTTTAATAAAACATCACCTTTTTGAGAACTAACAACAGAAGAACTACCAATGCCATTGATAGTGATAGGATCACAAGGAGTTAAA